>PVJH01042767.1:0-14069 GCA_004026705.1 Nesogale talazaci | reverse complement strand
TAAGAAGAGTAAACCAATGCATAAAACCATACCAATAACAAAGCAACATGACAACAGCAGATACAAACATATCAAGAGTGATACTAAATACTAATGGATTAAATGCACCAGCCAAGAGACAGAAAGTAGGAGACTGGATAAGAAAACAAGAATCATCAATATCCTGCCTACCAAAAAAAAAAATAACCCTTTTGATGCAAAGGGAAAAAAGGACTGAAAAGTTAAAGAGTGAAAAATCTATGTATCACGCTAATGGCAACAGCAACAACAAAAGAGTGGCATTATTAATCTAAAGAAATAGATCTCCAGGCAAAAGGACATGTCATATTGATTAAAGGAACAAAAGAATAAAAGGACATAACCATAATAAACATATAAGTACTCAATGAAAGTCTCGAAAAATATGTTCAACAAAGTCTTACAGAGCTGAAGAGAGAAGCAGACAACACAACAATAATAGTGACGTATTGCAAAACATTACTCAGAAGGAAGGACTAATCACTGTAAAGATGTGGAAGAAGTGAACAACATCATTAACCAACTTGAACTTCTAGATACATACAGAACCCTGCACCCAATGACAGCACGGTACACATTCTTTTCCAGTTCACATTCAACTTTCTCTAGTATAGATCTTATGTTAGGATACAAGACAAAAGAACTGTACAAAGAAAACTGCTATGAGAACAAAAGAGACCTAAATGAATGGAAGAATATTCCATGTTTATGGCTAGCAAGGCTGTATATTGTGAAAATGGCAATACTACTCAAAACAATCAATAAATACAACACATTTTCCGTCTAGATCTCAATGATATTCTTTAAAGAAATGGAAAAAACACCTACTCAAAAGAGTAAGAAGAGAATCCATGAACTGGGAAACTCATTTTGACAAAGACACAATAGACAAGGGACTAATCTTTAAAGCACATGGAAAACTACCATTCTTCAATAAGAAAAAGATGAATTACCCAATTAAAAAATGAACAAGACATGACCAGCTGACGATGATGATATCCAAATGGTTTGCAAGCATATGAAAAAATGTTCATGATCATTAGCCATCCAGTTGATGCAAATCAAAACAATGATGAGATAACACCTTACACCAATAAGAACAGCCATATTAAAAACCAAGACAAACAACAACAACAGCAAAAACCCAGGAAATAACATGCTGGATAGGATGCAGAGATTGTAAGACTCACACACTTCTGGTGGGATGGTAAATATATACAGGCATTGTGGAAAGCAATATGGTGCTACCTCAAACAATGTCATAGAAATTCCATAGGATCCAGCAATACCTCTGTTGGGTATATGAGTATACACTAAAGAAGTAAAAAAGCACAGCGTAAACATGCATACACACAACCGTGTTAATCACATCCCTGTGCACAAAATCAAGAAGCTGGAACCAACTCAAATACCCATCTGTGAAAAAATAGATAAAGAAATTTTTGTATCCACATACAATGGAAGACAATGCATTGACAAAAAGCCATGCAACACCTCATGGTCTCGATAGACCTAAAGGTCATTATGCTGGGGAAAATTCATCAATCACAAAAGGATAAATACTATAAGAGATCATTGTTATATGTCGAATAAAAACCGAGAAAGATGGGGTCTTGTGAGCCACGAGAGGGTGAAGAGAAGTCAAAGGAGGTAGGGAGAGAAAACTATTGGGGGGAGGAGTAATAAGTAACTTAAACTGCTGAATGTAAATGACTAGTTAGAAATGTCATCTGCCATCTAATTTACAATTAAAAATTATTTTTAAAATTGGCCAGGAAACTTGTGCCAATAAATCCACCCCCACCTTCAACACTACCAAGTACCTGCTCATTCTTTGAGAGTAGCAAGGGCTGTTCTATAAGAATTTCTATGGAAATTTCATTGGGAAAATGTGCCCTATCAACCCTGATCTTACTCCTTCAGACTTTCTTCTTTGAAGTGGTCCAATGGAGAAACCTTAATGTTTCAGAGGCCCACTATTGTTAGATGCTGTTGATTTGGTTCTGACCCTTAGGGGTCCTACGTACAATAGAATGAAGCCTGTCCCAGCCCTGCTCCAGCCCATAACCATGGCCCTGTTTGACACCCTCGCTGTAGTCACTGGGTCAGTCCATCTCAGTGAGAATCTTCCTCTTTCTCCCTGCCTCTTTATGAAGCATTGCTGTCCTTCTTCAGGGACTGGTTGTCCTTCATTACAATTTCAAAGTTCGTGAGGCAAAGTCTCACCATGCTTGCTTTAAGGAGCTTTTTGACTGTACGTCTCCCAAGACACATTTGTAGGGTTTGATCAGTCTATGGCACTTTCAATGTTCTTTGCCAACACCATAGTTCAAATATGTCTATTTGGTTTTCTGTTTTCTTTTTTTTGTTCTTGCACAACTTCAGCATTTATATGAGGTGATGGAAAATGCCATGGTTTGGGTCAAGAGCAACTTAGCCCTTGAAATGACATCTGTGTTTCTTAACACTTTGAAAAATTCTTGCAGCAGGTTTATCCAATGCAACATGTCTTTTTATTTACTGACCCTACTTTCAGAAGTATATAGAATTATTATTATTATTGTTGTTATCTATTTTTTGTGAGAACACCCTTTTTATTGCAGGATGTAATTTACTGTGTTTTTTTGTTGTTGTTTGTTTTGAGGGTTTTTTTTGCATCACTGCCCTCTGGTGGTCGTGGGAGCTACCCAGCCTTGCTACTGATGAATTTGAACCGCCAAGTCAGTGTGCTGCAGTCCCACACTCAACCACTATGCCTCCGGGGCTCATCCCGTAATTTACTATGCACTACTCACACAGGTGATTGTCATCATGCTGCTTTTTAAGAATTTGTCATTCAGTTCAAACCCTCCTTGTTAAAGAGTCAGCTGTACTGAGGAATAAGGAACATACAGTGTAAATATATATAGTACCCAATATATACTATCAGATACCACATAATCACATATCTTCCAATTCCAAAGGGATTGTTTATTAAGATAATGAGTTCAAGAGTAAACCTCAAACAAATTTACCTTTGTTAGATATAGGTAACGGGCCATTAAAACAAAGTATCAGTATATATATGAGGTATATACATTTACCATTTTCCTTTCAAGTATAAGTTTATTATGGAATTCAGTTTTAGAATTGGCACATAAAGTAGAGAATAGGTTTTTTGTGTGTGGGCATCAGTGCCCCCTGGTGGGAGTAGGAAGCCCAGCCTTGCTCCTAGGGAGCTGCTGCTGGATTTGAACCGCCAAGCCAGTGGGGCACAGCCCCACACACAACCACTATGCCACCGGAGCTCAGGCCGACAATAGTTTTATAAAATAAATTTTTCAACTGCAAGCAGGTTTTCTCCTGTACCACTTTTTTTTTTAGCACCACTGCTGGTGGGAGTAGGTAGCCCAGTCTTGCTCCTGGAGAGCTGCTGCTGGATTTGAACCACCAGCCCAGTGGTCCGCAGTCCCGCGCACTACCACTACACCTCCGGGTCTCAGCTCCTGTACCACTTTTGACAATCAATCTTAGGAGAAGCCAACTATATATTCTTAGTAGGAATTACTCCAAAGGAATTCTAAGGTTCCACAATGTGAATCAGGTTAAGAAGAGGTAGACTTTAGTGTTGAGGTTGGTGCCTGAAATGTGTCTATATTTCATAAAGATCTTTACTCTTTTAAAAAAGTATGGAGAGCAGATTTTTACTCCTCAGTATACTCAAGTCTCTGAAGACTCCACGGGGGAGGAGGAGGAGGGGTTAGGTTCACCCCAAATTTCCCACCTTTTAGTAGCCAATTAACATGTTTCTGGTCTTCTTTATGTAGTTCAGAAGCTCATCTTTATCCATTTGGTATCTATTTTATCCCCCACTGATCTCGCAACTGTTGGAACAGAGCTCCAATTTCCTTTCCTGAAAAAAAAATGCCCACTTTTCTGATGTCGGGACCACTGACAGGAAACAAAGGGATGGAGCCCTGCTGCATTTCCTTCAGAAGACAATTCTCTCCTTGGTATTTCAGAAGTTAACATACACGAGCATCCCGTCCGAGTCCCTAGAATCTATAATGAAGTCTTGATAGGGTTTCAATGGTTCCCAACTATCAGGCACTTTAATTAAATCATTTCTATTTTTAACTATAAATAAACCAAGGTTCTTCACTTCCTTTGAAATCTTTAATCTTAAATCCAATTTTGTTATATCCTCTTGTACACTGAGTAAGAAAGCCAAGGGTGTGATTGGTTTTGGTGAAAAACCTTCAACATTTTTACTGATGTTGTTAAATTCAGCTGTTTGTGTTAGTAGGTACACATATGTAAGGGGTCACATCAAGATCATAGATAAGATTAGTCAAGTGCTTTTCATGGTTACCAACAAGAATCTTTTTCATTTCTACCCAAATCCCCTATCCTGCTATTCCTGCCAGGCCCGTTCCATTTTCTACAATTGCTTTCAATGTTTTAGGATCATGATCATCAGGTTTTTCAATAATCTTTCCATAAGACTCGAAATATCTTAAAATTCAAGGATAGTCTTCTCACATTCTCTGTTTAGCATGTCCAACAAATCCAGCTTTCTTATTTTTTACATCTTCCTAACCTTTGATGTAGTCAGACAATACCTAGAAACATAGAATTGATAGTAAGATCTCTGTGCTCAGCATCTTCCTGCCAGTCAGTGGTGAATTCTACCTCAGCATGTCTTCCATTTGGGAGAACATCAATCCGTAGTGCAGTCATTTCAAAATTTTTTTCATGAAGCCTGGCAGTGATTGTTCCATGTTTTTCTCCTTTGTTGTTGACCCTATGAATCCCAGCTGTGTGAAATTCTTCTTCATCTGAGCAGGGTGGCTGTGGTTGCAAAATCCACAGCTTGAGGCTTCACCCCATATAATAAATCCCTCACAGCTCCTGCTGCTATGCTTAACCCATGATTTTCTTTGGCAAATACTTCTGTCAGACTCTTCAGTCCTTCTGGGAAGAGTGATTGGAATTCAGGCAATTGTAACTTCATTGGAAAGGGATGCTGCTTCGCAAGGCACAGCCTGCTCCAACTGCCAGGGATGCGGGTACCTCAACATCTGGAAAGTCCCCACCCAGGCATCTTCCTGCCACCTCCCTCCTCTTTAAAGAGCTCGCTTCCAGCCCTGAAGCTTCTTCCGTTCCTTTCTCACTGTGCTGAATCAAAAAGCTATTATTATTTTCATAAACAGCGTTAATGTGACATAATGCAAATATGTAATTCAATCACATCAAGAAGAGTTGTACAATCATCACCACAATCAATTTTAGAACTTTTTCTTTTTTCGTGTACTCCTCATTAGCGCCTCCTTTCCCCTCAACTTCTTCTCCCTCCTCCTCTCACTCTCATCAAGTCAATACTGATGCATAGCAACTCCCTGGGCGTTTCCAGGAGCAGAAAGTCGTCTTTCTTCCGATTTGCTGCTGGTGCTTTTATCTGCTGACCATGAGGATTGCAGACCAACGTCTAGCCACTATAACACCAGGGCTCCTCAAGGAACAATTATCCCTCTTACTCTCTCTATAGAGTCACCTTTCTTGGCTTTACTATACTGAAAACCATGCAAAAATATAAAGCGTCAAAAGAGCTAACAAAACTAACAAAAGAAAATTGTGTTTGTCTGGGTTGACTAGAGAAACACGTTTATAGCCACCCACATGTGTATACGAAAGGGCTTAGATATTGAGAAAACATTCCAGCCCAGTCCTGATCAAGTCCATAAGTCCGATACCAGCCCATATGTCTGATAACAATCTAAAACGTCCTTTTCTGATTTACAAAATACATGCAATGGCATTGGATGCAGAAAGATCACAGGCCAGTGGGTGGGAAGTCTTATGGATTCAGTGGCTGTGTAAGCATCTCAGCGCTGGCAGGGATCTCCACATGGCATCTCTGACTTCTGACTTCTTCAGCTTCTCTCCATGTGTCTTCTCCACAGGGATGTCATGCAGGGAACGAGCAGAGAGACCTCCAAGGAGAAAATACAGGAATTCCCAGAATCCTCAGGGGAAGGCCAGGCCCACACAGAGACCTCATTGGCTATATCCTGATTGACAGGCTAGACTCCACCCCTCCACTCTTAATCCTCAAATTAACACCAGAATATGTAACTATCACAAAAATAGAGAAAAATCCCAGTTGCAAAGAAAACAGAAAATACTAGAAAAATAGGACAACCTTGGAATGGTCAAAAGAGAGGTTAAAAGATAATGTGTTAGATTTTAACCCAAAAGTATCTGTCATCATCCACTGCATTCTACACATTAGCAAGACTATTAACATCTCTGGCCTATGTTCAGAAGGGATTCACCCAAAGTTTCATTCACATTAGTTCCTCTTAATTTTTTTAAACTGGAAAAACTCTTAAATGTGTCAAAAGGGATCAAACCAGATGTTACATTTTAACCATTTGGACCAGATGCTACATTTTAATTTACAATAATCTTCTCTTTAATACTCTGTCTGATAATCAGACTATTCATATCCTTCAACTAAAGTCAGAGGGAAATGATTAGAAGCTTAATCTATGTGTGTATCTCACAAATGGATTTGGGGTTTCCATTGTCATCCATAGATTTTTGTAAACTAGAAGTTCACAATTTAAACTCTGATATGATTCCCTCCTTTGGATTTAGATTATATTCTTACGATCCTTGCGCCACACAAGACTGGTGTGCTTTTTCATATGGGCTTAGTTGACACCTCCCTCAGATGGCTGCTTGCTTGATGACAAACCTTTAAGACCCCAGATGCAATTCCTTCTAATAGCAAGGCATCATTTAGCGTCTTCACCACACTTTGCGATAGCACCCCTATCTTCATGAAGGTGAGCATCAAGCAGAGCCATGTCTTAAGAAGTAATTGTTCTTAAATTGGGGCTAGAATTTAGTGTAAGCCCCAAATCCACTCATATATCTATGGATCTGTGGAAGGAGGCATCATTGTCTTTTCATGTAAGAGAATGCTTTCAATTATCTCACTGGAGTATAATCATCCTGACGATAGTGTCATTAATTTAGCCAATGGTAAAGAATGGAAAGCACAGTTCAGAAAAGGAGATTACACAAGGGGATAAGAGCCCCCCCACCCCAAACAACAAAACCAAGCAAAAAAACCCAAAGCAAAAAGAATTGGAGAAAAATTCTTCTGGGAAGAATTTTCGTAGTACGTCTTTTTCCTGCTCGGCCAGTACAGTCAGTGACATCACCTGGGAAGGTGCTCTCTGGTCATAATGAAGTTTTTCATAAAAGTACTTTTGTTCAATCATCATTTTTTGTGATGGCCAATATTTTTCTTGTTTAAATCATTTTATTGGAGGCTCGCACAATTCTTTTCTTTCTTTTTCTTTTGGCATCATTGCCCTCTGGTAGGAGTGGGAGGCCAAGCCTTGCTCCTGGAGAGCTGCTGCTGGATTTGAACAGCCAAGCCAGTGAGCTACTGGGGCTCAGCCGGGGCCTTGCACAATTCTTACCACAATCCATCCATCCATCCATCCATCCATTGTGTCAGGCACATTTGTACATTTCTTGCTATCATTATTCTCAAAACATTGTCTTTCTACTTGAGCCCTAGGTATCAGCGCCCCCTTTTACCGCCTCTCTCCCCACAGCCTCTCCCTCACGAATCCTTGATAACTTATAAATCATTAGTCATGTCTTACACTATCCGACATCTCTCTTCACCCACTTTTCTGTTGTCGGTCCCCCAGGGAGGGGGGGTTATATGTACATCCTTGTGATCTACCCCTTTCTACCCACCTTCCCCTTACCCACTGGTATCACTACTCTTATTATATTAGTCCAGTGGGATGGTTTTTCTGTCCTGCATTCTCTGTGTTGTCCGTTCTTATCTGTATCAGTGCACATCCTCTGGTCTAGCCAGAATTGTAAGGTTGAATTGAGATCATAATAGTTGGGGGAGGAAGCACTAAAGAACTAGAGGAAAGTTGTATATTTCATTATTTTGCTATCCTGTACCCTGACTGGCTTGTCTCCTCCCTGTGATCCTTCTGTGAGGGGATGTCTAGTTGCCTACAGATGGGCTTTAGGTTTCCACTCTGCACTTCCATTCATTCAAAATGATATGAGCTTTTGTTCTTCAATGCTTTGATGATCCTTTCAAAACCTCTTGATCAGTCAGGCTGGTGTGCTTCTTGCATGTGGACATTGTTGCTTCTCAGTTAGATGGTCGCTTGTTTATCTTCAAGTCTTTAAGACCCCAAATGCTATATCTTTTGATAGCCAGCACCATCAGCTTTCTTCTCCATATATGTTTATGCATCCACTTTGTCTTCAGTGATCCTGTCAGGAAAGGTAAGAATCCCTGACGACAGGTTATTAGAACAAAGTGTTCTTGCATTGAGAGAGTACTTGAGTAGAGGCCAATCTCCATCTGCCATCTGGATACTAAACCTATAAATATATGCACCTAGATAGATTTCTCCATCATTACATATAAATATATTTACATATGTACTTGCCTATATTGGCCAATTTAAGAGAACAGTGTGCAACTGTGAAATTTTGTTTCCTGCTCAAGGAAAAATACCTCAAAAACTGTTGTGATGTTGAACAAGCATACCAGGACAGTGCTATGGGAAAAACTCAAGTCCCCCAAACTAGCATGCCTCTCTTGCACCATGCACCTGACTCACCTGACCCTGCTCCAGGACACTCCTTTTTGTTTCTGGACATGGAGAAGTAACTGAAAGGACTGTAATGTGAAAACAAAGAAGAGGTGAAGGAAAACAGGAGAGAGGTGCTATCAGGCACCCAAACAGATGATTCTGAAAAATGTTTACAAGAAAGGAATGGCAGGTGTGACAAATGTATTTAGCGTAATGCAGAGTATTTTGAAGGTTGTTTTGTAAAAAAAATTTAAACACAGAGCTTGGGAAAAATATTCCTTTTTGTGGAGGGGATACCCCGTTGTACAAGTATCAACTGGTTATAAACTGCAATATATGGATTGTTGACTTGTACAGATTCGATCCTCAAGGGACTAGACACTATTTCCCTAAACAATGGTGATTGGTAGTAAGACAAAACTTTCAATAATATCCATTGACAGCGCCAGAACCAGGCCTACCAGATTCATCCATATGTTAATAACTCCAGAAAGACACTGAGTAGAGAGTAGATGGCAGTCAGATGACGCCAGTTCTACACGCTTAGTATGGCTGTCATCAGTTTCTTCTCACACCGGGTGGTTCCTGCCTTCAATCCAAAGCTGCAAGAGTGAGGCAGAGAGCAGTTCACTTGGTGAGATGTCCTCATTGAGTCTTTCAGGTGTGGTCTTCCAAAGCTGCTGTGCGTCTCGACAACACAGAGTCTCAAGTCCCATTAGTCCACGAGTCTGGGTTGCCAGGGACTGAAAAGAAATGAGTTCTAATATGCCCAGTGAGGAGCACCGTACCAAGCACACGCTCCCCTTGGGGACCATCTAAGTGTTGCAAAGGGCTTTTTCCCACTGGGAGGTTGGTTTTACCCATCTCCTACCAACAGAAATATACTGGCTTTCTCTGAGATGTGCAGACATCTCTCCCTCCATCTTGATTTGGATTGTCCGTCAGGATTGCTGAGCACTGTGCTCAGAGTGTCTGGTGGTTTCAGGTGACCTTAGCACAATTTTGTGTGGGAGCAATGACATTTTCTTTATCTTTTTTTGGCATCACTGTTTGTGTGTGTGTGTGTGTGTGTGTGTGTGTGTGTGTGTGTGTTGGCATCACTGGGTAGCAATGACATTTTCATCTCACCTCCCCCGGCTCTTGAAAATGTGACCCCAGCTGAAGTCGGGTCTCCTCTGTCACAGTGCTTCTAAAGACACAGGCAGAGAGAGGGTGCTGCTTACTTCAGAGGGGCCTGTCAGGCTCTCTACCTCTCTGCTGAAGAGACCACATTAGAGGATGGCATGCTCAGGGAGGAGGGGCCTGTCTTCCTCTGTATGTCTCTTATGGTTCTGGTCTCGTACAATGTTTGATCGCTTGTGACTGACTAAACTCCCTCAGCATAACGGTTTCCAGATCTGTCCATGGCATGAGGTGTTTTGCTACTGTTTTTTAGGGGAGAGGTGCATAGGATTAGGTGGAGGATTTGTCGGAAAACAATACCTTCACATTTTGTTAAATGAAGGTTTTGATGATTTTGTAGCAATGGTTTTTTGACTCACCCACTGTATTTACATCACAAGAATAGGCAGATGCTGGGACTCAGAACATTTTCTTCCCAAAGGGCTGACTGCTGAAGAAGAGCACACCAGAGGACCTCTTCCCATGACCTCTTGACCCGAGACTAACAGATCACTCTCCCTTGAGTGGTGAGTAGAGGAGATGGGGAGTGGAACAGAGATGGGCCAGGAACACCCACCGTTACAAGTCCCATCTTCTGCCAGCTCCAAGCCTTCCACCTCTGACGGGAGCCGCTTCCATGAAAGCAGAATTGGTGCGCACTCTAGTATCTGCTTTATTCTCCCTCTCATTTTTTGTTGCAGGGCAAAATGACTGACTTGAGACACTTGTAGTGTGTCTCCACTTGGCACAAGACAAATGACATGGGAATTGTGCCTGGGCCCTAAGGGGGTACGCGCCCTCTTAGGACAGTGGATTGACATGAGCTATGGGACTAGGGACTCTCAGAAGTGGAGCTGTAACAACAGGGGGTGGGGGTGGGGGTGCACTTCTTACTTTCATTAGACACCGTGGAATTTGTTGGCAAATAATGAGTCCAGCAGATAATCACCCGGGAGAAGGGAAGGCAGGGTAGACAGATGTCCATAGTAAATATTTGCTGAACTAAACCAGGAAGAAGCTGCTTGTTTTTAGTTGAAAGTCATTGGTTCTAAGCCAAGAGTATATAGGATATGTCAGAGTTTTATAGGCAGAACTGTCACCAAGGTGGAGCATCTGCCTCAGCTCTGTCCTGCCGATTTGTGGGCGTGAGGGCCTCTCTTCGTGAAGAGCAGGGAAACCGCCAGTTATAAATGGTTGCATTAGCAAATGACTGAAAAGTTGTCTGGAAGAGATGAGAGAACACGGAGCAGAGAAGACTAAGTTCTGCCAGAGTGTCGGGGGCAGGCAGACTGTCACGAGGGCACTACTGAGCCATGTGTGAGATCAGGCAGGCCCTTCATAGAGGGCTGGGGGTGAAGGCGGTGGGTGCTGTGCTCTAGTTGGTAGGTGCTGGCACACAGGATGGAGGCTGGCAGAGCATCCTTAGTGAGTGGCTCCTGCTGGGATTATCCTTGTGCTTTGGCCCTTGTGGAGAGACTCAAAGATTATCTATCTATCTAGCTATCTATCATCTATCTATCTATCTATCTATCTATCTATCTATCATCTATCTAACATATCAGGTGGGGAGTAACTTCAGTCTGAGCCCCAAGGATACATGGAAGGCTGTGCTGGGGCTGTCTCTCTGTCCACCGCAGTTCCTGAGCCACACACTGGAAGGGAATCCCTGTGATATAGGAAGCTCAAACAGAAAGTTGTAGAATGAAGTGGTTAGGGTGTGAGTGTTACTGACAAAATGTGGTTGAAGAGCTCTGAGGTGGGGGCTGGGCACTAGCGAAGGGCAGAAACCTTCTCCCCAGCTGTTCAAAGGTATTTCAGTTGCTATGAGCCATGGAGGGTTACAGAAGCTAATAGACAAGGGGAAGCTGTGCTGAGACCCCAGGTAGACAGCACTGGTGTCCTGGGAAGGAGGGCAGGTGTATCAGGCCAGCCCCTAGCGGAGAGGATAGCGTCTCCTCAGCAGGCGCTGTGGAGCAGGCTGGGGCTGGAGGTACAGGATGTTCATGACACGTGGACAGCCAAGGGAAGTGGCTGTGGTTAGAGGAGGGCTATGTGGGGTCCAGAAGCTACTGACAGGTGACCGCAGGCCTGGACTCTGCCATCTGAGGTCGTGTGAGAAGACAAGATGCAGCCTTGAGGCTGTCTGCTTCGCCCACCCCTCAGTGCGGCTTCTCAGCTCAGTGTGGGCGATGCACTCCGCTCAGCGGGCAGCTGTGCTGGGGTCACTGCAAGACCACTGTGCTGGGTTCTGAGACCTGGCCCCGGGTCCTGCCTTGGCCACTGACTGACTCTCCAGACCTGCGCTTTTCAGTGAGTCGCTCTGGAGTGTCAGAGCCCTCATCTGTAAAATGGGAACCTGGTCATTGTGATGACCTCTCTCAGGGGGCACCGAGTTTTGTCCACTCGAACGTGCAGGTGGGAGGAAGCGATGGGGCTCTAGCTCTCTGGCTGCCTGTGATAGACTGGAGGCACATAGGAAACACTGTCGGATCCATTCAGCAAGAACAGATGAAGCGCAGCGCAGGTGACACTGCGGGTTAACCACTGGGCTGCGAGCTACAAGGTGATTGGTCCACCGGCCATTGCACAGGAGGAGATGAGACTGTACCTGTAAAGATGGATCGTCTTAGAAACCTTACACAGGGGTGCCATGAGTCGGAAGAGACTCAACGGCAGTGGGTTTGGCCGCTTGGTTGTATCGACCAGTCAGTTTCTCCCGTCCTTGCCCAGTTAGGAAGGAGGTCAAGGGGAGGCTCTGTCTCATTGTCATGGAGCTCAGGAACTTGTTTTAAGGACCCATCACCCCAGAATATTTCTCTCAGACTGTCCAGCTACACAGAGTGGAGATGCTTTGGCAAATGCTTAACAGAGTGCCAGACAGCTCTTTCCCCCTTTTATAGGACGATAAATTATACTAAAGACAAAAATCCTAATGTACAAAACCACGTTAAAAGTTATCCCCCACGGGATTTCTCATGGACAATCCTCGTAAATATTAAGTGTTTTCTGTAAACTCAATATATGTTTGCTGAGTTGAAGAGCAGAATGTCACCCCAGGGAATCTCCCTGCTTCCCAGTTTTTCAGTCTTTCCCCCTCCTACTGTCATTGGTATGCAGGAAGGGCTGAGTCAGGAGTCCTGACACAGAGGGAGGGAGGGAGATCAGTATCCTTGGAGAATGAGGTTCCTTCCGGGCCCTGGGGTCTTTCCCTGTTAGGGGCAGTTGCCCTGCACCCAGGTTAGTTCAAGGTATGGTACTGCAATTGTGACTTGAGAGAGGAGGAAGGAGGCAGGGCAAGGAGAGGGGAGTTTGCAGAAAGAGGCCGGTCACATGCTCTGGGTGTGTCCTGACAGCTGGAAGCTAGGCCAGATCCAGTGCTTAAACACAGGATGTCCTTGAGTCTTGAGTGTGGGATCATCAAACACAGGAAGTCCTTGGGTGCTTGTGAGTAGGGGGCAGATTCTATGAGAACACCTTATTGTTCCCATATACTTATAACATATACTTATACTTATAACAGGACATATACTTATAACAGGAGGCAGTAGTTTGACTCAAGCCAAGCGATAGTGCCTATTTCAAGATCAGGAAAGGTAAGGTCAAGGTTGAAGCCTTTCAAGATAGTTATTGAATCTGTATACTGAGTAAATGTGACATCAGGGTGGGAGAAAGACGTCTTAACAATGTGTGATGTGCAGATGACACAACTTTGTTTGCTGAAAGTAAGAAGGACTTGAAACCCATCCCAAGGAAGATCAAAGACTGTAGACTTCAGAATAGATTAGGATTCAATGCAAAGAAAACAAAAATCTGATAAACAGTAAAGATCGAAATTGTGAAAGATTTCATTTTACTTGGATCCACAATCAAAGCAGGCATCAAGAACTCAAAAGTGGTATTGGATCGGGCAAATCTGCTCTACATGTCTTCTTTAAACTGCTAAAGAGCAAAGATATCCCTTTGAGAGCTAAGATGTGCCTGGCCCAGGCCATGATCTTTTTCGATTACCTTGTGTGCACGTGAAAGCCAGACAAGGAATAAGGACCATGAAGAGAAGAGTCGATGCATTTGAATTACGGTGTTGCAAAGTATGTTGTATATCCCATGGGCTGCCAGAGCAAGTTTGCCACGGAGGAGGCATAGTTAGACTGCTCCTTAAGAGGAAAGATGGTGAGGGTCTGTTTCATGAATATAGAACATTTCATAATGAGTCAATGGAGAGGAGCATCACACTTGACACAGTAGAGGGCCAGAAAAAGC
>PVJH01042766.1:0-14069 GCA_004026705.1 Nesogale talazaci | reverse complement strand
TCACCTATTGATGGGCTTTGGGTCCCCAATCTGTACTTCCCCTCATTAATAATAATATAATTTTAGCTTATTGATGCCTGACACCGGATCCCTTCACCACCTCATGATCACACAGGCTGGTGTGCTTCTTCCGTGTGGGCTTTATTGCTTCTGAGCTGAATGGCCGCTTGTTTACTCAAGCCTTTAAGTCCCCAGACGCGTTCTATAATGTCTATGCATTGTGTTCATTGTGGAGGGGGAGAATGCATGCCTTCATTTTATTTCTTTGTGTGTATGCATTTGTGTTTTATTTAGGTGTATAGTAGGCTCGATTGGCAAAGACTGTCCCCAAGTCACCTTCTTGTGTATCACACACATCAGTCACTGTGCCTACATACCTCTGTGCCTTTGCTTATGCTGCTCCCTCAGCAAGGAAATGCCTTTCCCCTTCCTTTCCATCTGTCACCATGCAAACGCCCTGTCATCTGAGCTCAAATACAACCCTGCCAGGAAGCCTTCCAGCACACCAAGGTGACTCTCACCTCTGAAGTCTCCGAGACTCAGGATCACTTTGGCTCTGCTTTTCACATCAGGCTTCTCCTGTGGTTGTTCAAACATTTGTATCTGCATCTCTCCCCCCGCCCACCAAGCCGTGGACCACTCCACCCTGAGTGCAGATGGGTGTGTTTCAGTCCCTTTGGTTTCCTGACTAGCTTCTACCCTTTTTCCTTCCTTAAAACTAGTGATACAAGATTGTCTGTAATACTCCTGTCTGGCTTTTATTCTATAGATGATACCCATGTAGAGGACAGCTAAAGAATGTGAGTGCTGGAATGGGCTCCTGATAACTGGAATGGTTTAAATATTGAAAAATCAAGAAAGGCTGGATATCTGATGGGGATAACTGGGAGTGGGAGACAGAAAATTGTCTGCAGTGGCTGAGCCTCAATGTACATGGCTGTGAAATGAAAGCAATTTAGGTGACTGCCTGCAGGGGCAAGGGCAGGAGTGTGGGTGGGTGAACTGCACCCTACTGCCACCACATCCGGTTGTGTTACTTTGCACCCCATGGATGAGGCTGACTTCACTGACCTCTCTGGGGTTCTGACCTTCCCTCCCCATTCCTGTTGACAATTCACTCTAGATCCTGCTAGAAGAATCTGAAGAAATTCACAGCGATCTGGAGGCAATGACAGAGAAGTTGCAGCACCTTACGAGTGTGTACTCTACAGAAAAAATGTCCCAGCAAGTGGCAGATTTGGGACGGGAGACGGAGGAGTTGCAACAGATGATCAAAATCCGCTTGCAGAATCTCCAAGATGCTGCCAAGGTGTGTGTGTATGTGTGTGTGTGTGTGTTCTTAAAGAGCTCTAATGGCATAGTGCATTACCCATTTTTCTGCTAACCACAAGGTCAGCAGTTTGATACCCATCAGCCTTTCTAGAAGAGAGAGACGAGGTTCTCTGTTCCTTTAAAGATGTATAGTCAAACCCTCGGAAGCAGTTCTGCTCTGTTCCTTAGGGTCCTCGTGAGTAGGATTGACTCAAGGGCAGTGGCTGAATGTGTTTATACGTGTACATGTGCACATGCATTTGTAAGCAAACAGGCCATGGTGTTTCAGTGGTAGGATTACTGCCTTCTATGCCACAGGCAGGTTTGATTCCTTGCCAAACTCCAATGCTGCTACAACTTGTCTGCTACAGGAGGCTTTTTGTGATGCTGAATGGAGCACTTCCATATTAATAGGATCCCTCTTGGTGTAGTGCTTGTGTGTCGGGCTATAAACTATAGGGTCGGCAGTTTGAAACCACTCGCTGATAATGTGGGCGAAAGATGAGGCTTTTTGCTCCCATACATCTTTGTCCTGTTGGGTCACTATGAGTCAGAATAGACTTGATGGCAGTGAGTTGGGTGTTTTGTCTAGCCCCTTTTAAAAGATACTAGGGTCAAAGGTCTGGCATTCTACAAAAAAAAAACAAACTCAGTGCCATCAAGTCAATGTCAATGTCAATAACAGGGACCTAATAAGGCAGGGTAGAGCTTTCTAAGACTTTATCTCTTTACCAAGGTAGAAATTTTCTTCTTTCTCTAATGGGTTAGCTGGTGGATTCAAACTGATGACCTTGCAGTTAGCAGCTTACTACATAACCACTACATATCACCAGGGCTCTTGGGGAAAAAAATCAAAACAAAAGAGCCAATGGAAATCTTATGGATTGCAATGGTCTTATCTCAGTATTACAGTGCTGTCTCCCCATGAGTCAGGGGCTGACTTAATGGCAACAAATAGCCATAGACCATTGCACACACACACACACACACACATTTCCTTAACAAAAAGGCCATGTCACAGGGAGATCTACCACTCGCCTCTGATGTGGCTTCTTGGCCGTGAGGGTACAGTCTAGGACGTCAGCCTCCCCTCTCGGCTTCTTGATGCTCATGCGGCGTCTCCTCCCCAGGATATGAAGAGATTTGAAGGAGAGCTGAAAGGCCTGCAGGCTGCGCTGGAGCAAGCCCAGACAGCTCTGACTTCCCCAGACGTTGGGCGCCTCAGTCTCAAGGAGCAGCTGTCTCATCGGCAGGTGAGTAAAAAGCAGTAGAAAGGGAAATGGGTTTAGAAAGAGGGCAAAACCCTTTCTAAATGCTCTTGCCATCTTCCCTAAAACTTAGTCCAACTGTGGTAGTTTTTCAATCCCTGTTCACGCCGCCCATGGAGATCAGAGTTAGAACTGCTCCAAGGGGTTTCCAAAGCCGTGGACCTTTAAGGAAGCAGACAGCCCTGCTTTTGTGCTGTAGAGACTGGCGTGGGGGGCTCAGATCGGTGAGTTCCCTGTGAGCAACTCAGTACTTAAATCCTAGCTCTTATTTCAGTGCTTAAACCCTAGCTCTTATTTCAACCAAATATTTCTTACACAGCACTTCTAACTGGTCCCGTAGCTGTAGGCCCACCTGGGGTGACAGGAAGGGTCAAGTGTTTACTTCCTGTGTTAGATGGGTTGTCTGGAGAAACAAAGCCAGGGATGCTCATCTATGGATCAGAAAGACGTTTATACCAAGACATAATTTTATATCAAGCAGATGTCCCAACCCAGTTCAACAGGTTCATGGGTTTGAGGCTAGCTCGAGTCTTTAGCTTGAGTCCTGTGCAGGCTCTTGTGGCTGCAGGTTGATAGTGCAGAGAGAGGAAGGGGAAGCAGGGAGATCCCAGACCGGTGTGTGCAGAGTCGTGTGCATTTAAGGTCAGAGGGAGTGTGACATGGTACTGCCAGTTCCCTCGGTCCGTGACCCCACACTGGAACACTGCCAGAGGAAGACATAGAATCAAAACAAGAAGGCACTGAAAGGTCAATCAAGAGAAATTCTATCTTTCTTACAAAAAGGGCCACACCCCCTAAGACAGTTTGGACTTTACCCCTGTGTATTAGTCCGGAGAGACTACAGAAACAATTGTATAAACATGCATAGGTATATGAGGGAGAGGCTTATGTACAAGAGGAATGGAACATTGAGGAAGCATCCCAACCCAGTCCAGTCCAAGCCCACAAATCTTATATTAGCCCCTATGTCCCATACCAGTCTAGAAAGTCTTCTTCAGATTCAAGAGGCACATGCAATGACGACAGGACTATCACTGGCCAGTGGGTGCAGAGTCTTGTATATCCATGGTGATAGAAGCATCTCAGCCCTGGCAGGGGCCTCTCTGTGGCTTTTCTGGCTTTAGAGGTCTGGTTCCATGAAGGCAGGCCCTTGTGGCTTCTCTTCCAGCTCCTCCAGTTTGCAGGACTCAGGATCTCTCACCATGCTGCCATGTTGTCTTGTCAGTAGTGCGCCTCTAGAGGACTGGGTCAACAGTCTCTCACTTCCACAGGGGAAATATTGTGAGGTTTGCTAGAATTCTCAGAGAAAGCCAGGCCTACACACAGAGGTCTCATTGGCTAGATTCTACCCCTACACGCCCAATCATGAAATTGACACTAAAATATGTGACTGCCACACCCTACGTCCTCACAAGTACCACGGTGTTCACATAAACTCCTAAGTTCATCACCTACTCACCCAAGTGCCACCAATTAAAACCCCACTCAAAGGCACTCAGGGCAAAAGACCTGGCAATCTGCTTCTGTAAGGTCAAGGCCTGAACACCCCCAAGGAATACGGCTCAGCTTTGCGGGCATGTATGCCATTCGTTGCTCAGAGTGTGAACTGATTGGCTGGTAATGGGTTTGACAACCGGGCTGCCCTTGAGTAAGTCTTTGACACACACGCATGTAAATGTACAGCCAATAAACTGCCTACCTAACCTTCCCTGCTGTCATTACGGACGCTGACACCTAGCCTTGTACTAAGATACTGACTCGTTGCACATTGGTCAACTTGCTTTCAGCACTTGTTGTTGGAGATGGAGTCGCTGAAACCGAAGGTCCAAGCTGTGCAGCTGTGCCAGAGCGCGCTG
Organism: Nesogale talazaci; assembly: GCA_004026705.1. Lineage (NCBI taxonomy): Eukaryota > Metazoa > Chordata > Mammalia > Afrosoricida > Tenrecidae > Nesogale > Nesogale talazaci. The sequence goes on along the minus strand of PVJH01042766.1, from coordinate 9,634 downwards.
AGGGTTCCCGAGGACGCGGTCACCAGCCTGCCACTGTGCCACGCGGCTCTGCGCCTGCAGGACGAGGCCAGCCGGCTGCAGCACACGGCCATCCAGCAGTGCACCGTCATGCAGGCAGGTGCAGCCGTGCCCCTCCCCGCCCGGCAGAGCAAGACCCAAGGAGTCGCGCATCGCGCATGGGCTTCTTTTATTAGCGTTGCGTGGGCTCACCCATCAAAACACATCCACCGCGTTAACTTTGACCGACTGTTGTGGTTACATAAGTGAAGGCGATGCAAACGCTGTCATTTGGAACACCCACCAATGCCCGGGGAAAGTTCCATGAAAAATATCCTTTGCTGAAAGTGATCTCTTAGTGATAGCTTTGACAAAGAGCGACTTACAGGCATTAATTTTACAGACAATCCCATATGGTTAGCTCTTCTTCATAATCCCAAGAAGCATCTAGCACCCTGAAATAGGAGTTTCACATTACTGTGCATCACAGAAATCATTACATATTTAAGCTTCCCAGGCACAAAATGCAATACTCACAGAAAATGTCTCTGTCACTTGATCTAAGAAGGGAAAGCACATTTGAAACAAACAAAAAAAATGTATCATATACTTCATATTTCCTTTAGACTGATCTTTGCCTTCTTTATCTAAGCATGCTATCAATCGCCTCTCCTTAAGTTGCGCATAGGAGCTATGGTGGCAAAGTGGGGCTGGTAACCATAAGGCCAGCAGTTCAAAACCACCAGCTGATCTAAGGAAGAAAAATGAGGTTTTCCACCCCCATAAAAATACAAAGAAAAACAAATCACAGTTTTGTAAACTCACCGAGAGTTTGATTCTACCCTAGGTCGCTGGCAGTAAGTTTGAGTTTTGAGTTCTAACTGGCTAGTCACCCCTTTGGTGACGCCCCTTGCACCTAACAACATATTGCCTGTAAATGGCTTGTCCAGAGAAACAAAGTAGCTACACCCCTCAATGTTCAAGGGAGAAATTTATGTCAAGAAGTAGTTTTACATCAAGAAGGTGCACCATCCCAACCCAAGTCCATAGGTCCCAGGCTAGCCGGGCCCTCTCCAGACCCAGGTAGCTACAGGCTGGTCACACAGAACGGTGAAGTAGGAACCAGGGAAATCACAGGCTGATGAGTGTCGAATTGTGTGGAGCCCATGGTCGGGCGGGCACCCATAGCTCCCAGAGCTGAGTGGTCCACAGGAAGCTGCTCCTGCTGGCAGATAGTCCCAGCAAGCAGAAAGGCCACGGGGCATCTCTGCTCAGTTTTGCTCTTAGACAAAAGGCCACACCCCAAGGAGGAGTCATCGGGCTTCCACTTGATTGACAGTTTTGACTTCACCCCAAGGCAGGCATGCCTAATGGCTGTGCCATAACTGTCACATCTTGTAAGAATCTGGTTAAATTCTCATCACTAGAAGTCATGTCTAATTCATTTTTTTCATATCCCCCACTGTGGCTCTTAGCCTAGTCCCCTACACATAGATGGAGTATTTCCTAAAACAGACAAGTGGATCAATCGTGTCTTTCAGGCTGCTCCCAATACATTGGCCATCTATCTCATGGCCATCTCCAGGCAGCGAGGAGGCTGTGGGTTCTAACCACTCCTCTATTCTGATTTCATCAGTAATTCTGGTAACCTCGTGTCGGGAGTGGGCCCTGAGATGTCTCCATGGAGGTTGAAAATCATGCAGATGTTGTGTCCATTTGGGGTTTATTCCCCGGCAGGCAGGACGGTCTCCCGCACACAGTGAGGGAGACAAAACGGAAACCCCATGTTGATGGCTGTTCTTTTCCCAGGAGGCTGTGGTGCAGTATGAGCAATACGAGCAAGAAATGAAGCATCTTCAGCAACTCATTGAAGGTGCCCACCAGGAGATTGGGGACACTCCCATAGCCACCAGCAACATCCAGGAGCTGCAAGCCCAGATTTCCCGGCATGAGGTAGGACCAGGTTTAGGGCAGAGCGCTCCAGACAGGGGCTGGCACAGTGGCAATAGGTGGCGGCTAGGGAAAGGCTTTCCATGGTGCCCCCATCATGTGTTCATGTCTTCTCTTGAGCTGACTTGGCATTTACAGGGCTTTTCTTCCAAGACACAGCGATGTGAGTCGCCCCCTTAAATCTGAAGCCTCCTCACTAGGGACATCTCTCAACCAGAACCTACTGAGTGTCTTCTGCACCCAGGGTTGCCACGGTGAATGGCGTCAGCCCCAGGGTGGAAGCCCAAGGATAAGCCATGTTCAGAGTCTGGCGATAGCAGTTGCCATCTTTAAAAAGAATGAGCGTCCACGACTCTTTCCAAGATTGGCCATTGCTTCAGCTCCTTCCACTGAAATCGGAGAACCATCCGGTTGTTTATCCGGCTGATTCCCAGATCGGGCCCAGTAGTAAATCCTCCATTTTCAAATGTGCCTCTTCCTTGTCCCTTTCAAAAGCACACACTCACTGCCTTCGGGCCCATTCCAGCACACTGAGTCACGGCAACCATGTCAGAACAGGCTGGAACTGCCCCTGCGGGTTCCAAGAATGTCCAAGGGAAGAGAACGTTCCAAGGGACCGGAAAGCAGATGGCCAGGGTGTTCTCCCAGGGAGCTGCTGGATGAGTTTGAACCACTGACCTTATTATGTCATTGGGTCAGTCTACTGCCCCAGTTCTCTTTAAAGGGTTGAAAAGCCAGGATGTTACTCCGAGGACTAATGTACGCCTGACCCAAGCCATGGCATTTTTATTCACCTCCTGTGTGTGCGAAAGTTGGGCATTGAATAAGGAAGGAGGGCATTGAATAAGGAAGAAGAATGGATGCATTTGAATGACGGTGCTGGTGAAGAATATTCAAAGTCCATAATCTGTCAAAAGAACCAGCTCAACTGCTCAGATAGGATGAGACAAGAAGAAATTTTAATGAACAGTTTCGCTAGCCAAAACAGTTGCGTGAATAACTATTGCATCGCCAGGTCTATGAAGACTTATTTCAGCACGGGGAGGTTATATTTATCTTTTAAACTATTCTGTCTCAATTCTATCCTAAGAGCAGCACCCTTTCTTCCAAACAAATATTATAATGGGGCTCTCGGGAGATCAGAGTTTTGCTTTCGACACATGAAAATCTCCCTGCTCCCAGCTCCCTCTAAATGCACCTTCTACCCTTCTGGACACAGCCAATGCATTAATTGCTTATCTTTGCAGGTAAAAAATTATAAAGTAACTTAAATACCTACACTTTTGCCTCATAGATCATCTGTATTAATGATTCATATCTCTCACGCTGTCACTGAAGGAAAAGATATATAAAGTTTGGAACCATGTGTATAAAACTCCTACCTTAAAAAAAATCATTTTATCGGGGGCTCGTACATCGCTTTTCACAATCTATACATATATACATATACTATGCCAAACACCTTCGTACGCCTGCTGCAGTCATCTGTCTCCAAACATCCATGTTTCCACTCGAGCCCTTGACATCAACTCCTCTTTTCTCCTCCCTCCCTGCTCCCCCTCAGCCCTCAATAGTTTATACATTATCAGTATTTTGTCATATCTTACCCTGCACGGTATCTCTCCTTGCCTGCTCCGCCCCTGTTCATCTTCCAGGCCAGAGGTTATGTGTAGATTCTTGTAATTGGCTCCCCTTCTCTACCCCACCTTCCCTCCACCCAGCTGATATCTCCCTTCTCCCTACTGGTCTCAAGGGGCTCATCACATTTGATTATGGATTTTGACATTATTTTTAGTCCTACTGCAGAAGATACAGAGTTCATTACAAAATTCATCACGGTGCAGAAAAAAAAAATACACATACAGCTTTTTTTCAAAAGAAAGCATCCAGTGGAAGGCTCTGGCTTGTAAATGATCAGAAAGAACTGGGATGTGTGCACGGAGTCTGTAATAAACAAGATTAGGGTGGATATAAGGAATTCTATTGGGAGCAACTTGGAATCGAAATAAGACGTCCCATCTTAGAAGCTGTGGCGGTCGCCTTGCATAAAGATGGCAGAACCCTATGGGGGTCCTTCAAAAAATTTTGAGGAGCATGGCCTTGATTTTTGGTTTTGTATACTAGGGGGTGGTGGGATGTGTGTGTGTGTGTGTGTGAAGAAACAGACACGCCAAACACAACAACAACCGCAGCTGTCCCAGGCTGTGGACGGTGCCAGCGTCTTACGCTCTGTGGCCCCTGGTCTACAAGAAAGCACTGCGCTCAGGCTCGGAAGGGCTGAGCTCGGCACTTTAGTCGTTTCCTTCATCACATGACCTCATTTCCCTGGCACGAACCATCTGGTACATTTCACGGTCTGTGGGCCTTCTTTGCCCGTGTGAAGTAAGCTCCAGAGCGCTCTCGGGTGCGTCCCGGAACGCTCCCTCTGCCTCTGCTCCAGGACCTGGTGCACACAGCCCCTTCCTGCCCTGGAGCCCGGGCCGCGCGGGCGCTGTGGTTTGGCTCGCCGCCGCCGGGAGATGCAGGCTGACTGGCGCGCCTCCCCTGTCCACATCCTGCCTCTCGCGGCGGCTGCCTGGCACTGCCTCGCGATTTCATTGGCCGGCCCCGGAGCTCGTCGGCAGAGGAAGATGAAAGCTACGAGTGCTGTTTCCTTTTGATGCTGCTCTGACACTCGGGGGCCGTGGGGTGGGGGGGGCTATGTTTCCACAGGAGCTGGCTCAGAAGATCAAGGGCTACCAAGAACAGATCGCCGCCCTGAATTCCAAGTGCAGGATGCTGACGATGAAAGCCAAGCACGCCACCATGCTGCTGACGGTGACCGAGGTGGAAGGGCTGGCAGAAGGGACGGAGGACCTGGACGGGGAGCTCCTCCCCGCCCCTTCCTCCCACCCCTCAGTGGTCATGGTAAGGATCAGTCCAGCCCGGCATGCAGTCCGGTGTCCGCCTCCTGCTCGCCTCTCCTTGGCCTGTGTAGGGATCAACCTTGGATGCTGCAGCTCCCCACGGAGGAACAGTTTCTCACGAAAACTCCTTGACAGCATTTGGGTCCAGGCCCATCTCCCCACTGTAAACAGTGGTGGTGGGAAGAGAGTGATTTGCTTGCAACGGCCGAATCACTTAACCTGTCAAAGGGCTTCCGTGTGTGTGTGTGTGTGTGTGTGTGTGTGTGTGCGTGCGTGTGTGTGTGTGTGTGTGTGTGTCGGCAAGAATGCTCGGAAGCTCTAAGCTTTACGTGCAGCAGCAATGCCGACCACCCTGTGCCCGGTTTCTAGTTTCCTGGGCAATGGGAGAATCCTGACGTGTCTATTTATTTGTGTTTTCTAGGCTGAGACACCAGGCAGTGAGATGTGTAGATGGGTGTTGCTGGACAAGAGTGCCCTAACATTTAGAACACAAGATATTGCTAGGGGGAAAAAATGTTCCGTTTTGGATGACAATAGATAGGTTCCTTTAGTACTTTGCCCCCACCTGCATCATCATGCCTACGAGCACTTTGCATGGAAAATGCATTGATTATTTTGGCAACTGCAGGGTTTTGCCAGCACCATTTATTTTGCATATATATGCTGCACCTCAGGGCCCACCTGGGGGCTGCCCCAAGTTCTTGGAAAAATGATACCCAAAGATCCCTTTTCCATGAACTTTTGGGGGCCCCCCTCGCCTGCAAGCATACTGGCACTCCGTTATTTGGGGTGCATTTATTTCCCTAGATAGGGAAATGGAGATGTCCACAAAAGACCGAGCTTTATGCCCCAGACCCTTGGGCATTTTTATAGACGTACAGAAAGAAAATGCGCTTGGAAATCGTGCGATCCACAGCCTAACCGTGGGGGCTTCATACATGCCCTCACCCCTGTGTGTCTCACAAATGACCCTTGACAGCAGGTTCATTTGAGGACAGAAGCTGGGAAAGGAGATGCCCCCATGGAATCTGTATGCCTAAGTGGGGTCTCCGCCACCCTGAGCTCTGTGATCATCATGCGTTCTGTCTCTTCACATGTGGGTCTTTTGTTGACATTGCTAACTGATTTTCCTGTCCTCTGGGCGTACGTTGTATGTGGCAGATGACTGCAGGTCGCTGTCACACTCTGCTGTCCCCTGTGACTGAGGAGTCTGGGGAGGAGGGAACCAACAGTGAGATGTCCTCTCCACCTGCCTGTCGCTCCCCTTCACCTGTGGCTAATATAGATGCTTCTGTTAACCAGGTACCTCTTCCTTGGCATGCAGTCTCCCTCCTTCCCCCCCATGACCCCACCCCCTCCCCTCCCCTTCGCATTGCTCTCTGCGGAGTGCAGGACTCCACCTCCTGCCTGGTTAGGAGGTGGGTAGGAAGCTTAGGCTGGAAGCATCAGGTTCCATGGGACACAGACCACGATGGTCAAACCTGTGGTCACCACGTTGGTGCTCTCTCACGGCCACCCAAGGGGACAGAAGGGGACTGCCCGCAGGGCTCACAGGCTGAACCCTGGGGGCGTAGTGGGTGTTATGCCAGGCTGTTCACTACAAGGTAAGTTGTCAGAAACCACCAGCTGCTTCTCAGGCAGAAAATGAGGCTTTTTGTGCCCCAAGAGATCGAGGGGCAGAACCCCTAGGGGCAATGCCACTGTGTCCGAGTCTGACTGGGGGGCAGTTTGAGATAGCTGGACCAGAGTAGAACCCCGCACCTTTCTCTTATGGAGGAGCTGCTGGTGCAAGTGCTGACTTCGGCAGCCGAGCACTTTAACCACTGCGCCAGCAGGGCTCCTTAAACAAAAATAAAAAATAGGCCATGGACACGGGGGGTTGGGGGGATGCAGCAAGGCCCGATGTGGGGGGCTTGGTTGTAGTTCTGCGTAGCTAACAGTCATCTGGGTTGGAGTACTATCTCCTCACAGAAAGGTGCCACGATCCAATTATGACTTCAACACGCACTGAACCGACCTTTCTGATGCTTAAAGCAGCTCCTCGTGCAAAGATGGAAAATTTGTAGTCATACTCTCTTATGTTGCCTTTATTTACCCTGTGTCAACCGATTTAGGGAATGACTGTCTATCATCCCCTTTCACCAACTTCAGATATGATTTCCTATAAAATGGGGATCATGCTTGGTGCAATGAGGTGCTTTTTTATGTTAAGAAGATTATTTTGCTTCTGTAAAATTTAAATTATTCAGTCATCAACCAATGTTTGGATGAAATACATTGCGTAGGAATATCAAAATGACACTTTCACACTAACCTTTATTCCCCACCCCCAACCTCAGAAATTCAGGTTAACTAGTATTTTCTCAAAACGCATAGCCACGGAAAACCCTTTTAAGACAATATTGCGATAAAAATTATAGGACTTCAGAGAAATTGAGATGCATGAACCTAGAAGAAGCATTCACATTCTGCAGATGTTTACTCTAGGCCACAAAACGCATCTATCCTGTGATTCTTTTCATTTTTAGGGCAGATGCATTCAACATTTCTGTGTCACAAGGAAGCCAAAGTAGACCAAAAGGAAAATGAAAATTAAATTGGTGAAACTTATAGATAAAGCAGTTCTCTTTTGATTAAAAACAAACAAACATAGCCAAGAAGCAAAACAAAACAAAAAGCCGGCATAGCTCTTGGGAAGTGAGTACTTCCTCCAGCCAGTACGCACATGCTGAACATTTGCTTGATGCAAAGTTTTGCACTGGGGACAGGGGATGCTAGGGAGAACCAGGCGACAGTGGCCCCAGCAGTAAAGACCCATAGACTCTGGAGGGAAAGGAAACCATGGAACGAGTAATCACAAAAACAGTGAGAGGAAGTTATTTTTTTCTTAAAAAAGAGAAGTTCAGGGAATTGGAGAAAAGGTTCTTCAGATTCTGAAAATCAAGATATGTATTACAAATATATGTTGCTCTGTTCTTGGGCCCTGTGTTCTTCCTTCTGGACGTAGATGTTATTAGAAGAATTTAGCTGTAGGACTGGGGGCCCTTCTTCTGTTCTAGCAAGGACAAACGTATTCCAAACAGGGGCCTCGAGGTCAGTATTGATTACTCCACTTGAAAGTCTTGGAAAATTAAGCCCCGGTTCCAGGCTACAATTTCAAACAGCTGGCTAGAGCTAAATTCTAGGAACTTGCTTTACTGACTGCCGGGGAGAAGATTCTGACTCACTGTGATCCTCAAGGACAGGGTGGAAGTGCCCCTGTGCATTTCTGAGAGTAGATATTTTTACCCAAGTTGAAAGCCTCATCTTTCCCCCACAGAGCGGCTGGTGGTTTCAAACTGCTGATCTTCCCGTTAGAAGCCCCTACATAACCACCGCGTCACCAGGGTTCCTGTGCATGTGACTCCTAATAAGGGATGCAGACATAATATCTGCTATCGTTGTAGCTTTGAAGCATCATGAGATGCTAGGATGAAGAGTGAGCATATGCTTTGTTTTTATTTTCTTTTTGACATCTGCATTAATCCGGGTAGACTAGAGGAACAAATTTCATAGATACGCCTATGGGTATAAGGAAAAGGTTTATATATTAGAGAAATAGGACATTAAAAGCACCCTAATCTAGTCCAGTACAAAGTCATAAGTCCGATATTAACCCATATGCCCAAAATCAGTCTATAAAGTTTCCTTCCGACTCAAAAAGTCACAGGTCAGTGGGTGCAGAATCCTGGCGCTGGCAGGGGTCTTCACATGACTCTTCATTTCCAGGGCTCAGGGACCATCAACAGCAGAAGCAACTCATCGCTGGCAGAGGTCTCCATGTGGCCATCCCAGCTTTAGAGGTCTGGCTCCGTCAGGGCAAAGCCGTGTGGTCTCTCCGCCAGCTCCTCCAGCTTCTCGGATGCTGCCATCTTTTCTTGTCCATGATTCAATGTCTCTCAGAAACTAACTCCCCAAAACTGGGGAAGACAACTTCTCATCTCCACAAGGGAAATGTTGTGAGATTTCCCACAAGTCTTAGGAGAAAGCCATGCCCACATAGAAGCCTCACTGGCTACTCAATAGCTATCTCTAGATTAACAGGATAGACTGCATCCCTACATTTCAATCATAAAATTAACATAAGCACATGACTGCCACAACACTCCCTTCCCATTCATTCAAAGGTTAGCATTTGGGGGGGGGGGGGAGTTCAATTGGCATACATTTCACATATCGAACAATTTGATCATTCTATCATATTAAGAAACGTTGTGCATCACCACCCCGATCAGCTTCAGTTTATTTTCTCCTCATGATGATAAGTTGTTAGTGCATCATCCCCACCCCACCCCCGAGACAACATACACTGCACAACAGGGACCAGATAAGATGCAGGAAGCCCTCACTCAGAGAGGAAGCAGACAATTTTTTTAAAATGCAGTGACTTTAAAAGGAGTCAAAAGGGAGACTAAATGATAGGGTGTTGAATTTTAAGGTCACTGCATCAGCCACACCAACTCTACAGTGCTCTCTATCTGATAACACATCCGACACTGAAAATGAATTTGAGGCTTCCACTGTCATCTCTAGGCTTCTGCAATCCACACAGGCTAACATTTATGAAGTCACATATTTCTGTTTCATCCAACATATTAGCGAAGCATATCTTTAGGTTGTTTCAATGGATGACTGTAGTTAGAAGCTGTCAGAAAGGAAGCACACTGCTCTGTTTTGTTCAGCTAAGTTAGCCTCATCATGACAGCGATATTGGATTCTTATGCAGTCATATGAGGGAGGGA
>PVJH01042765.1:0-14090 GCA_004026705.1 Nesogale talazaci | reverse complement strand
GTCCCCTCTCCCTTCTCTGTCAAAGTTTGTTGTTGTGGGGGCCTAGGAGCCCACTTCCCTACCCTGGGCGAGGCCAGATCAGGGTGATGTCTGTCCGTCCAAAACGGGGTGGCCAGAGCAAGGCCAGAGCCTAACGCTTCATGCTTCTCTCCGGACAGCCCTTCCCGGGGCTTTTTCCTCCCTGAGTCGCCGGCAGGCTTTGGAGAGGGGATTCCCCCTGGTGGTCTGCTGTCCAGGAGCCCTGGGTCCGTGTTCACACTGGGACAGCATGTGTGTGTTGGCTTCTGGCGATGACTAATGACTTGCTTATGAAAATAATCACTGCCGTTGATCAAATGTCTTCCATGTGCGAAGCACTTTGTCTCTAATCCCACTAACAACCTGGAGAGTCGGTCCTGCCTGGCAGACGACGAAGATGTGGCTCTGAATTGTTTGTTAGGCACTTGTCCAGGGTCACATAGCATGAGGATGTGACCTGAGAGAGGGTGTGTGGGTGTGAGAGAGAGAGAGAGAGAGAGAGAGAGAGAGAGAGAGAGAGAGAGAGAGAGAGAGAGCGATTGATTGGTTCTTCTGGTATGACACATGAGGGAGGGTGGGTCCTGAATAGGTGTTCAAGGTTGAGGAACACTACCTTGAAATATGTCAGATCGGCAAGTTTGAGGATGGGTGGATGCATAAGAAACTACCCATGGTTGAGGTCTATCCCGATGGGGCTTTGTCTGTAGACTCACATGGTTGGAAACGCACGCCTCCTAGAGTAACTGGGTGGTTTGCTTGCAGAACTGCTCTTGGTTGGATCTGTGAGGAAACACTGCAATACAAAGTCGTAGATATTAGGAATAGTCTAATAGGTACTTGGTTTCAGCCCTTAGGCATTGGAGGAGTCTGCACCTTTCTTAGGGACTGCAAGGGGTTCCAACTCAATGGTGAGGCTATGTGGGATTGAGAGGAAGGCAGAATGAATGAGATCCAAAGACGGATGCCTTAAAGGGAGCAACCACAGAATTTTCAGGCACGAGATGTTTGACATTTGTCCATAATGGAGGTTAAAGGGGTGCAACCAGAATCGACAGCTCTGAGATTGAAGGCTACTGGATAGTATGCTGACAATGGTGGATTTTAGTACCAGTTCCTTAAAAAGGGCTATCTCGAGGATGAACTTTTGTTGTTGTTGTTTGGGGGGGGGGCAATCACTGCCCTCTGGTGGTCGTGAGAGCTACCCAGCCTTGGTCCTAAGAACAGCCGCTGGATTTGAACCGCCAAGCCCGTGGGCCGCAGTCCCGCACTCAACACCTTACGCCACCGGGGCTCAGCCCTTGAGGATGAACTTTTGCAAGATTTAGAGGAACGAGATAGTAACGGATGGATGACAAATGAAAGATGCGTGAGGGCTGAGCCCCAGTGGCGTAGTGGTTGTGCGCGGGACTGTGGCCCACTGGGATGGAGGTTCAATTCCAGCAGTGGGGCTGGGCCTCCTACTCCCACCGCCGGAGAGCAGTGATGCCCCCCCCCCCAAAAAAAGACGCGTGAAATTCCTTAAATAAAGTTATTAACATTAAATGGAATTTATAAAATAAAAACTTGCAACATAGGGAGAAGAAAACTACCATAACCCAGAGAGTACAAGGCAGGTGGATTTTATTCATAGAGGCAGTTCCTGAGGCAGCGTGGGTGATAGGAGATGGAAACCAACCGGGCACAGTCGCCATCCCTCCCCTTTGCCCCTAGCTGAGCAGTGCTTTTCCCTGACTTAGCCCAAGGGCGTGGACGCCTTTGAGCGGTCCTCGGCTGCTTCGGTCAGGATGCTGTCCAGGTGGCCTCAGCTGGCTTCCTCCACGAAAGTTCGGCTGGGCTGTCTTTGGGGTCTCCAAAGTGTGATGGAGGGACACGGCGGTGGTTGTGGTAAAAATAACACTTCCCCCTCAAAAGCAGCTGGAAATCGGCCGAGTCCGGGGCTCATGGAGTCACCACGGTGGCCCTTCCAGGCGCCTCACCCACCCGAACGCAGAACTCAGCAGCCCTCTGTGGCCTTTTGCGGGGCCCTTGCCTTCTTCTCAACAGCTGTGTTCTTCTCTGTCTTCTGTGCAGTACCTGCAGATGAAATGGCCCCTTCTCGACGTCCCCACCAGCACCACGATCAAGGACGCCAGGTCCCCGTCCCCGGCACACTTGGTAAGTCTGTCTCACCCTAAGGCATCCATCCATCGGGGAGCAGCAACCCTCCTCTCGCCTCCCTCCCGTGTCTCCAGACCTGAGGAGGGGTCCGCGGTTGGACAGGGGCACCTCTCCCACCCCCACATACTCCAGGCCTCCATGGCCACACCTTCAGTGACACTGGTCGTGGCATCTTCTCCAGATCTGGGCTGACATTGTATAGTCAGCCCCAAGGCGAGGCTGCCTCTGATCCTTGCCCCCGCCCTCCGCTCCGCTGTGAGCTTTCTCTTTCTCTGCTGTCGGGGAGCGTCCCATCTCACCTCCTCTTCCTCAAATCGACTACAAGGCAGAAAACTGGGGGTGGGGGGGGGGAGACGGACGATGTTGTTTCATGCAGAATGCCACAGGGGAGGCCCTGCCCGGTAGCAGCCGTGGCCCACAAAGGGAGAACAAGGTACCTTGTCCCCTGGTACCTTGAGGCTCAGGAACCCCACCTGACATGACCTTTCCCATCTTACAGACATGGCGTCTGGGGGCTTCCTAGCTGCCACTCTGTCTGCAGATAAGGCAGAGGAGGTCGGAAGGACTGCCTTCAGGGCTCTAAGCCATCACCTAAATCACCATTGAAAGGTGTTTTTAGAAACCTCCCACGTCCCTTCCACCTTTGTGGGCCGATCCTCAGCCCATTCCAGACTCTGCCTGTTGGGATTTGTGGCAGGTGAGGATGTCTGATAGCCCCGAGGAGAGTCGATACCAGCGTATCTTCCCGTGTCTGACTCACAGTAGTCACGGGCCTGGGTAGTTGTGCAGAGTGGTGGTGTCCTGTATTGTTTTCAGACGGTTGCTCCAGGCCTCGGGGAAGAGCTGCTGATTTCACCCAATCCCCGAGAAGAGACTGAGCACCCAGACCCCAGGTGGCGGGGGGCTTGAGGACCCAGGGGTAGAGGGACCACCATGGTGGCTCTGGGAACAGGGACTCGCATTTAGCACAGCCAGGCACGTGACACAAGTGCCCTCTAGTGGCATGAGTCTGTGACAGCGGAGAACCACGTCCCTCCCACCAGGAGCCTGGCATTAACTTCCAAATCTCCGGCCTTCCCACCTCCGCGGATCCTGCCATGCCTAGGCCCTCTGCCCTCTCTTCTTCACGTATGCTCTGCAAGCTGTCTCAAATGTCCACGTCCTTTGAGAGGAAGCGTGTGCCTCCAAGTTCCTGGGCGGTATTAGTAAACGTGCTAAGGAGTTTGGCTGCTATCCCGATCACTGACAGTTCAAGTCCACCCAGAAGTGCTTCATAAGCAGTCCTGGCAATGTAGTTATGAGCCCTGGCAGGGCACGCTTCTTCCCTGACCACACATGGGGTGCTCTCCGTGTGTCCGGGATGCCTGTGACTACCCAGTACAGATTTCCCTTCCGGACTAGCAGAACAGCTGCTGGAGTTTCCCATCCTTCCTGCTACACAGTGCAATCTAGGTATTACCTTCTAATGCTCTCTCTCTCTCTCTCTCTCTCTCTCTCTCTCTCTCTCTCTCTCTCTCTCGCTGTCTCTCTACACACACACACACACACACACCCTTCTTCTCCCATGAAGGTTCTCTCTGGCTCCCATGTCACCATATCTGGAGTCCAATCCAGAGTCACCTGACCCAGCTATCGATCCTGCACTTGAAGCACAAAGTCCAGTCGTTTTTACTGCTTTCTGCTTCCTGTTGTGATTCTCTGTCAGTCCACCTCTCTGTGCCCTGTCCTCCCTGAGCGTCCATTTGTTTCCCTTCTAGTGTCTTTTCCTCCAGGAAGTCAGCACCTCATCCTTACAGATGATCTCAAGGAGAGTGACAGGCAGTCGGCAAACCCCCAAACAGTGGACATGTCGTGTTCTGACTTGGGATGGAGCGGGCTTGTCTCACCGTGTCTGGGCAGGGCAGCATGAACTGTCCATTCACTCCACCGTAGAAAGCAAAAGTGCATTTTTTTTTTTTCATAAACTGTTGATGAGTGTCCCTTCAGAGCTGTGGGGGCAGTGGCCGGAGCGATCTCCGCTGCCATACGCAACACCCTTGGCTTCTCTCTAGGCTCTAATACCCGGGGCAGGGTCACACAGAACTCACAGGAGGAATAATCATATGGTTTATCAGCAAGTCGGCAGGTTTACAAGTGAGAAATGTTCAGGAAACAGCTGGTTTTCTGGCCACGTTACAGAGCCCTGTCAGGGCCACTAATCGAAGGTCAGAGGACATGCAGCTCCACGGAGCATTCAGCTCCACCTCTGTGGGCCAACCAAACCAGCCTCCCAAGGAAGTGCCCAGAGGCACCCTGCTCTGAGCCCTGCACCTAGTAGCTTCCCTTGCTCCCAAGCTGGGGAGCCCCCACACACACACACTCTTTGTGAAGCCTTGGCTCCTGTTTCTGCTGCTCCTCTGAGGGTCCAGCCGTCTCCTGATCCAGCGGTTTCCCCAAGCCGGGAATCTCAGGTCCAGAGCATGCAGTCTCCTCCTGGCTCTCGCTGTTCGTCAGGGCCCCGTCTCCTTTTTCCTGTGGGCTCATTGTGTGCACAGCTGGGTGGCATTCGGGGGGGACCCATTCACAATTACAGGCAAATCCTCTCAGTATTTTCTTCCACTTTTTACACAGGGGGGAGTTAGAACCACATTAAATAACTAACTGCCCTGTGCACAACCCTTCAAAGATCAAGAGGGCAGTTTGTTGTAGTTGGCAATTCAAATTATCACTAGGTGATCTCCACCCCCACCCCCCATCCATCCTTACCGGGGTGGGGCACTACAAAGATGCAGGGGGGGAGGCGCAGCCAAAGTAAGTTCCTACACTCTATTCTGGATGGTGGGCTGAAGCACAAAAGTTGTTTTGTTTTGTTTCTGTTGTATCATTGCCCTGGTGGGAGTACGAAGCCCAGCCTTGCTCCTGGAGAGCTGGTGCCAGGGGCCACCAAGTAATTTTTTCCCCTAGAAAAAGAGCATGGTAAAAAAAAAAGGGGGGGGCTGAGCCCCGGTGGCGTAGTGGTTGTGCGCGGGACTGTGGCCCACTAGGACAGAGGTTCAATTCCAGCAGTGGGGCTGGATCTCCTACTCCCACCACCGGAGAGCAGTGACGCCCCCAAAAACAAAAAAAATAGAAAAAGAGCATGGTAGGTTTGGGAAACCTACAATTTAAAATGTACAGGAAGGGAACCCATCACCAGGTGAGGTTTATATCCCACTTCCTGGGGCGGGGGGTGGGGGGGGCGGGGGCGAATAACAGAAATGTGGCCAAAGGAAGGCACAAGCAGTGTCAAAGGGGGGCATGAAAGAGCTTATACCAAGGGCTTAAGTGGAAGATATTTGGAAATGAAGATGGCAGCATGTGTACAAATGTGCTTGATACAAAGGATGTATTGAATGTTGTAAGAGGCCCCCAATAAAATAATTAGGGGCAAAAAAAAAAAAGCTGATACAATGGACTCAGATGGAAAGAAAATGTTTTGGTTGTTGGTGGCAACATGTAGACAAGGTGTGCTTAAGACAATTGATGGATTGTCATCAGATTTGTAAGAGCCTTCCAGTAAAATGATTTTTTTTGGCGGGGGGGGGCATCACTGCTCTCCAGTGGTAGGAGGCCCAACCCCACTGCTGGAATTGAACCTCCATCCCAGTGGGCCACAGTCCCGCGCACAACCACTACGCCACTGGGGCTCAGCCACAATAAAATGATTTGTAAGAGAAAATAAAATATATAGGAGGTAGGCTGTATACAAGTACTATAGGATTTGAGGTAGGGGCCTGGGACCTTCTGGGATTGTTGTGTCCATGGGGGATACTGAGGGATGAGTAGGTTATCAAACCTGTGCAACTTGAAGGAGCCCTGATGGTGTAGTGGCTAGGAGTCGGGCCTCGATCTCAAGAGCCAGCAGTTTGAAACCACCAGCTGCTCCCAGGGAGAAAGCCTGGTGTTCTCTTCCTGTGCAGAGTTCCCGGCTCAGGGACGGCCCTGTCCCGTGATGGCAGGGAGTTTGACTTGTGGGTGAGTGCCACTAGAGACGAAGCCTGAGCTGGAGGAAGACCACCTCTGGGGGGGGGGGGGGGGGGGGGGGGGGGGGGGGGGGGGGGGGGGGGGGGGGGGGGGGGCTTGCAGGTGGGCTTGTATCTCAGTCTGTGGTCTAGCCTATCTTCAGGGAGATGAGAGGAGGGACTGATGGGGCTGGGAGGGATGAGTCAATGCCTGTGATGAGCTTACAATGTTGCTTGGCGCCCAGTCAGTCCTCGGTAGCTACCTTCACAACCCCGCCCTCCTACCGTGGATAGCGAAGATAACAGGGATAATGAGAATGTAGTATGTCACCCCCTGAGGCTGTGACTTAATTAGCCTTGGTGGGGCTGTGGTGCTTTTCAATATTCAGAGGTCCAGCCAGAGGTGAGGATGGCTGGCTTACCCAGATAGACCAGAAGAAAAGGAAACCATGGAACGTAAGGACACACCCTTCCCTGGAGGCCGGGTTCTTGGACCAAGGGGAACACCTGCTGCTGGCTAAACACTGGGAAGCAACCGGTGAGGCTGGCAGCTCAAACCCACCAGCTGCTCAGCGGGAGAGAGGCGAGACTGCCTGCTCCACAACCCTATGAGCCACAATCCACTTGGATCTCACTGGACCTTTCTTGGTTTGGATTTCAAGCCTGGCACGAGATGCGCACAGTGGAGCGTCCGAGCCGCCCGTCCGGCAAGCGTCCAATCAAGTCATAACTGGCTGCAGAGAGGAGCCGCCCACCAGGGAGCCCCCGTGGTGTCGTGGCTCTTCGGTGAGCTGTGATCTGCACGGTCAGCAGTTCGAGAACACCCGCAGCTCCACAGATGAGCACTGTGCGCCAGCACGGACTCCACAGTCGCCAGTGGAGTGTCCCCACGTCTCGCTGTCATCCAGAGCGCCGACCTCTCGTAACCTGCAGCCGGGCACTTAGCTGTCTGGCCCCCAGGGGCTCACTCCATGCGTCTGTCGCAGCTTTGGTGGACACCCTCCACACCAACGCACTCCAGGCAGCCCTCACACTTCATACCTCGATGGCTTTGCAGTAGTGGACTTGTGATCACATGATTGGAGCCGGGTACCCCGTCACCGGCACAAATATGTAATGTGACCATCCCAAATAGAACCTCTGGAAAGGGGAATCGTGTGTTTTGTTCACATTTGCCTACTTCGTACCTGTGGTGTACATAGCACAGGATGGAGCTCCACAAAGTTTTGCCCCCAGCCCTGTTAACACACAGCACCTGGAGGGTTCATCTTACTGTACTGGGTAGGAGACATATTCACTATCCAAAGTGCAGTTATTAATCCTTTTAATCATTAACCAAATGTCACCCTCTCTTCTCCACCCCTGATTGTGTATCGATGGATGTGCATGTCGCCTTGGATGGATGACAGGGGGCCTTGACACCCCTCCCCCCATCTTACTTAACCAGGCAGCTGCCTCTAGCCCCAGGCTGCTTCAGAATCGGCTTTTCTCCTTTCTTTCTCCCCCGAGTTGTAGCATTTCATTCCTTGCATTCCTTTCCATCATTATAGGTCACAATGAGCAAAGCAACCATCCAAGTAAATCCGGAGGACGTTTCTCTTACCATCCTTCTTTTTCTTGCACACTTCATGCTTCCCTGAGTCTGGAGACCTGACAAAGATCCCCACACGCCTGGCACCAAACTCTCCTGGTCAAACATGCCTCCACCCCCATTCTGACACCCCTCCCTCCCATTGCTGGTACCGTGGAAATTCAGCAAAGAGGAGGAAGACCTTGTGTCTTTTTTGTTTTGTTTTATATAGCAATTTTGAAAATCTAAAATCCCCCCCTCCTTTGAAAAGTTTTATTGGCCCTTCATATCAACAAGAGTTCTATAAGTAAGCATTACCACAGTCTAATGTTTTTTTCATCTTCCCTTCCCTATTCGTGTCATTATCTTTTTTTTTTTTGGGGGGGGGGGGGCATCACTGCTCTCCAGTGGTGGGAGTAGGAGGCCCAGCCCCACTGCTGGAATTGAACCTCCACCCCAGTGGGCCGCAGTCCCGCGCACAACCACTATGCCACCGGGGCTCAGCCCCCACTTCTTTCTTTTTAAAGATAAATATTTTTTAATCACTTTTTTCCCCACACTTTCTTCTTGAAAAGTGCTGTGTTTTTTGTTTGTGTTGTGCCTGGAGTCACCTTAAGTTTGATACTCTCTGGGGACCTCAACCACACGACGTCTTCCCTGTATCCCTCTGTCAAACTCAGAGGGAGCTGGCCCAGTGCACGGTTTCCAGGACCTCAAGTCTTTATGAGCAGGCGGCAGCCTCATCTCTCTCCTGCAAAACTGCTGGTGGGTTTGAATGTACTCGTAGCTGTTCTTAGGAGGCGGCCAACTGTTGTGTAGAAACTACTGCTCCTGTTGTAGGATCCGTAGTTACTGTTTTCCCTGTGAGACTCGCAAGTCCTGTTTGTTAAGGACTTGGCCTTTTGTCTCTTTTCCTGAAAATAGCCCTTGGAATTCTCCAGTCACCCAAGGAACTTTGTTTTGTCCAATACAGGGCAGCCCATAAAGCTTTGTCCATCATTGGGCCCTGCAGGCCTCCTCTGGGTGGAAGGAAGGGACCTGTGGGGAGGCCCCCTGGAGCTCTCCAGCTCTCTGGGCAGAAAGGCTGGTTGGTGCTTTATTTGTGTGGCAGGAAGGGGGTGTGTGTCCAAAGAGGGGAAGTGTCACCCTGATGTCAGGGTGAAAGCCAAGCTTTGTGTTTCGGAGAGCAGTGCGTGGCAGCTGTGATAGGCTGCAAGGTCTCCAGGGATAGGCTTTGAGACTCTAGAGTCCACCAGTTTGAGTAGGCACAGCAGGTTCACTCCACCCCCCGCTGTTAGCCGCTGCCCTTCATGCTTCCCTTCTTGGAAATCCCTGCTCACCCGCCCTGGCACATTAATCTTCGTGTAGAGCAGAACTCTGTGATCAGTCACAGGAGTGCCTCTGGTAGCGGCGACCAAAAGAGCTGGATGGATAGATGATGCGGTGATGGATGCAGTGGGGAAAGTGAGATTGTCCATCTGCAGATACAGGGTGGGGTGGGGAGTAGGCGGGCTGTCCTTCAGTTTAGAGGAGGAGGCTAACCTGAGCCTCAAAAACAAGAACGTGGATTTATAGATCCGAACTGTTCACTGAGTTAAATCAGTAAAATCCAGTGATGGTTCAAATCTCCCGGGGATAAATCGCTGTTGCCACAGGCACCTGTGGAGGAGGAGGAGTGAAAGCTTGGACACCGAGGAGGGCAACCTCAGGGCTGCCTTTCGCAATCCTTACAGCCAGTCAACCGGAGGAAATGGCAGAGTTCGCAGAAGAAAATGTCTCCGGGAATCTTGAGCCCCGTCCAGCTTGCAAAGAGCTCAGAGTTACGCCGCTGCGTCGAAGGACCTGGAGGCACATTCCTATTCCGGCAGCACTCTCTTCCTCCTGATGCTCCCCAAACCCTCAGGGCGGAGCTTTCTGATGCATCTTCCCATCCTTCACAGCCTCCAGCACACTCCCTGCCACATTGGAGGAGCTGGGGAGGTCTCTGCTGATGTGTTGTTAAAGGCCAGGTGTCTTCAAACTACGGCCCTCGGGCCACATGTAGCCCACCGAGGACATTTATCCGCTGCCAGGTGTTTCTGAGGGTCGGTGAACTGGTCCCCCGTCTAAAAAGTTTGAGGACCCCCTGTGAAAGGCCTTGCTCTCAAAGGAAGGGGTCCCGTGGGTGTGGTGGTTACATGTGGGGCCGCCAACCCACAGGCAGCAGTTCCCAAGCAGCAACCCCTCTGCGGAAGGAAGGTGGGCTTTCTGCTCCCTTAGAGAGGACGAGTTACATACAGCCTCGGAGATCCCAGGAGCAGTCCTGCCCGTCCTCCAGCGGCCCTGTGAGTGCAGGCCCTCTCTCGGTGGGCAGGCAGCGCGTTGGGTGTGGATGCTGCTGGCTCCATCACAAGGGTCATAGGCACAGGAAATTCCCTTGGGGTTCTGGTGGCTTACGGGAGGTAGAGGGACAGAGGTGTGATGCATGCGCTTTGTGCATGTCCGCCTGTAGATAGTAGGAACGATTAGCCTTTACTATGTACGATGAGACTTTTTTCTCCAGTAAAGCTTTACAGTACAGCTTTACAGGTGGAGCAGCCATTGGGGGCGAGGTGAGTTCAGCGTGGCTGGTGGTGGTACAGACTCCGTAGGGTAGGCAGTGTGGAGACCCCCGGGGCGGCTCCACTCTGGTGTGTAGGGCGCTGCATGGCATCAGAATGTACTGGAATGGCAGTCTGGGTACGGGCTGCATGGAACGCCACAAGAAAATCGGGAGCCCTGCGTGTGGTGTGGATGGACCATCAACCTATTGGTTCCTGACGTTGCAGCCGAATGCACTGCGCCTGAGCTCAGCCGGGTGGATTTACACATTGCCTGGGTTTTTCTAAAACAACCTGGAGATTCCAAGCGCTCAAGCAGCTTGGAAAGAATCCCTCTAAGAAGCATGAGATGAAAATCCTACCGCGGGGTGGGGTGTGTGCGTGTGTGAAGCACTACCAAGACCGTTCAGGTTATTAAATGAGGGATGACGTCATGAAAATTTGCAGGTCCGGTTGAGAACCCAGCAATAAGTTCTGTAAACAGGATAATGCATTATGTATCAAAATGATAGCCTTTTTAGCAATTGCTGCTGGCAAACTGCGCACCCATTCAAAGAAGAATGGAACAGACCCTGCGTCTCACTGGACACCGAAAGAACTCAGTGCCAATAGGTTGTCTCTGACTCAGTGACCCTCTAGGGCAGGGTAGAACTGCCCCTGTGGGTTTCTGAGACTGTAACACTTTCTCCCATCGAGCAGCACCTAGTGGCTTCGAACTGCTGACCCTGTAACTAAATGCACAGCCCATTCCGCTGCCAGGGCTCCTCAGGAGATGACTGGGACCTTGTAAGAATTAGAGTCTTACAGCAGGAAAGTGGGTGAAGGGACACCGCGGACTGTGTACAATAGGAAAAAGTAATAACAATGTAAATTATTGAGTTCATCGGGCAGGAAGGAGAAATATGGGGAGCTGGTACTGGGGGCCTAAGTGGGTGGGAGGATGTTGCAGGGGTGATGATGGCAATAGGTGTGCAAATGTGGTATGCATACAACTGATGTGTGTGTTGATCTTGATGGGAGTTGTGTGGCCCCCAATGGAATTAAAAAAGAGAGGAGCTTTTACCAAGGGCTCAGGTAGGAAATATTTGGAAATCAGGGGGACAACATGTGTACAAATGTGCTTATAAGAGCTGTAAGAGCTCCCAATAAAATAATTGGAAAAAAATTTTTAAAAATCAGCTCTTGGCTGAGCCCTGGTGGCGTAGTGGTTGAGTGCAGGACTGCAACCCGCTGGCTTGGCGGTTCAAATCCAGCAGCAGCTTTCCAGGAGCAAGGCTGGGCTTCCTACTCCCACCAGAGGGCAGTGATGCCCACAAAAAAAAAAGGTCAGCTCTTAAAATATACACACACACATATATGTATGTATGTATATATATATATATTCTTTAAAAAGAGCCGATAGCCTGAGGGCCTGGGGTGATCGTGAGAGTCACATGTCAGACGAGGGACTAGACTCAACATGTCCAGAAATTTTTAATTGCCTCCAGAAAGACAAAGGATCCCATTTTTACCCGGGAAGAGGCTGTGAGCAGCAACTCCACCAAAGCAGGCAGTGACGCGGCACAGGAATGCCCGCAAGGAGATGCCCCTCCCCCGGCATTCATAGCGAAAAAGAGAGCCCGACAAAGGGCGGGGGCACTGGAAGGTGGTTAAATGGTTTGGCACTTTCTGGAAAGGTGGTCAGTCCCCCTGCTTGCTATCTCTTGGCAGGAAAAGTGGTAGTTCTAAAGTTTTCCCGCTAAAGGACACTCTTTGACGCTTGTTCGGTTGGGAAGAGACAGGAGGAGAGGGCTCTGAAAGAGACCAGGTTACCTGGGTGAAAGGGGATGCAATCAACCATCAGGGGGAGGTTGTATGGAGCTGGGGGAGTTTGCCCGAAGAGCGAGTGCAGTCCTGCAATTGTGGGCAGCTGGCTGAGGAGGTCTGGGAGGGAGCCGGCAAACACACCTAGAGGTACGTTTCACAGAGGACACTGCCTGTTTTCACCTTTGCTGCAAGTGCCTATCTTATCCACTGCCCCATCTACTAGAGACAGATGGACATGGGGCCAGGGGAAGGCGGGGTGTACAGGGACTGAAAGTCCATGGAGAGCTTCCTTGCAGGCCTGAGGCTAGCAGGGCCACTGGGGGCCCCTCCGTGAGCTCCCAGCCTCCACTGCTCTGGATGGGCTGACGCAGCAGGACCTGCACTGCTTTCTCCTCCGCGTCCTGCTGGGACTGAGACGCCTGGGTAGAGCCCTCCTTCCCCGAAAAGCACTGCCTCACCTAGAAATAAGACAGGCGAAGGCGGATAGAACAGAGGGTTTTGAAATAGTCCCGAGAAAAGGTCTACTAGCACTCTTTGACTCGGTTCCCTGGGCAATCGGTGGGCCACTCTGAGGCTAATTTGTGACCTCTGGGACCCAGGACACCGCCGGACTGTAGCTAGGCTCTCTGTGCGGGCCCGAGCTATGTGAAGTACGTTAAAAAAAAAAAAAAGACAGCAAGTCCATTTGAGGCCCTCAGGATTAGGTCTTTAATGAACGTTTGGGCTCAACAGCTCAAGGGACACAGTGTGAAGCAGCCAAGAAGTACTTGGGCTGTGTAAGGGCCCAGAGGACTGAGCTCTGAGGGCCTTTGGGGTGACAGCGTTGGACTCCCTGAGAAGCACTCCTCTTGCCATGCACAGAGAGGTAGCCCCATGCCGCCTCTCTAGCCCAAGTCTGTGCTGCTCATAGCTGGCCTGGGTCAGCTTAACCACCAGCTTCTTCCCAGGCTGGGCAAAGACTCCAGTACCTGCCTTTCTCCCTTCAATTCTCTGCCTCCCCTCTCTTCTGTCCACTGTCTGCACAATGATGTTATGTAATGGGGACAGAAAGGATTCGCCGAGCATTTAAATGGAGTGCATTCACTCACCTCCTCGCTGCTCATACAACTTCACTGTCTGCCCCTCCGTGTTTTTTGCCCGCATCCAAATGGGCCTGACTCAGCCACCTGGATTTCTGTTCCCATGAACTGTTTTAAGATGGCTAGCCACAAAGGGTCCAGAGAAATATGACTTTAAATACCAGATGCTCAGAAAGGCAGAATGGAAGGAAGTAACCTACCAGACAGGTCATGGTGACTGGGCTCAGATGGTGTGGTTGTGTTTTCTAAGCGCTGTATAATAGGGTTACATTTAAAGTCTGGTGTGGCATTCTTGTTTGGTTTGTAGGTAGAGGCAGGTGTACCCTGCTGTTTCGGGCAATGCTTGGCGGGTGTGCTTCCATTAAACTGAGAGTTCAAAATTGGAACATAGAGATGTTCATAGAGTTGGGAAGACAGAAAAACCTCCAGCACCCGTGCCCTTTACCCTGCAGACTGGTGGCCCCCTTTGTTGTGCTTCACCTTGGTCTTTTCAAAAACAAAAACACCTGGGGCTGAACCCCGGTGGCATAGTGGTTGTGCTCAGGATTCAAATTGGAGATTGGAGATTCAAATCCAGGAGCAAGGCTTGGCCTCCTACTCCTACCACCAGAGCGCAGTGATGCCCCCCCCCCCCAAAAAAAAAAAAACACCAAACACCCTCAGTGCCTTTTTTTTTTTGGGGGGGGGGGCGGTCATGGGTGCTACCCAGTGCCGCTCCTGAGAGCCGCCGCTGGATTTGAACCGCCAAGCACATGGGCAGCAGTCCCGCACTCAACCACTTACGCCACCAGGGCTCAGCCGTCAGTGCCTTTTTAAAAAAGAAATTCCTTCTCATTCTTCAAAATTCTTTTACCATTGACCGTGACTGTGGACGTGTTCCCTTGCCTTTATTTATTTTTTT
>PVJH01042764.1:0-14394 GCA_004026705.1 Nesogale talazaci | reverse complement strand
GCAGGTATGTCAGGGACAGAAATTTAGTTGAAAAGCCATGCCAAATTGTAGATGCTAATGAAATAAGTAAGTATATTAGGAACTAAGTCTACTCTTGGCTCCCAACATTGGTAAGTGAGCTCAGAAAATAATATTTGGGATTTGACACTCAGCCCTAAATTTAAAACAACAAAATACCTCAGTGCAAGGACATGGCATTGCCTAGAAATACAACAAATGGGACACAAAGGTTGGTAGCATTTTGAAAAGAGATTCTTATAGTATGTTCTTGTTTTCTGTTTTATTCTTGGTTTTTTTTTTTTTGGTGACTTTAGGATATTATTCATAACCAGCATAGTCTTTCTCTCTCTTTCAAGGATGCTGGTTGAATGATTGTTATTGATATTGTATTTAATTGTTAGTTTAATTGCAATTATGTGTATTCTCCATAACAGACAGTTAATATAATTGACCTATTTCAGGGAATTTAAATTATTTTCAGAATTTCAGAAATTGAAAAGGGACAAGAGGAAGGAGACAATGCTGGGCTGGTGTGAAGCGATAGCCCGTAACCCTCACCGATTCCCAAACAACACACGAACGCCTGAGATTATTGGGGACTTGGCTGATGCCACACAAGCCTCCACCTTGGTGAGTGAAAAGTATTTTACCTCAAAATAACTTGTCTGGAAGTCAGTGCTAAATATATGGGCTAGGGAGTGGATTTCTAAGATGAAACTATTTGTATTTATAACAATATTTGCATTTACATGGTACTTTTCATGCATATTCATTTTAATTAGTGTTGCAAGACAGACATAAAAATGTTTTAATATCATATAAACTAGAGTTTGGGGCTGAGTATTGGTGGCGTAAGTGGTTGAGTGCGGAACTGTGCCCCACGGGCTTGGCAGTTCAAATCCAGCAGCGGCTCTCAGGAGCAGCGCTGGGTAGCTCTCACGACCACCAGAGGGCAGTGGTGCCCCGCCCAAATAAATAAATAAAAAATTAAAAAAGCTAGAGTTTGATTTAAACAAAAGAACCAGTCTTTATTTCTATTGCATTTGGAAATCATTCTTTTATTTGTTGATGACTTCAAAGAAAGCTTTTTAAAAATGATGAATCCATAAAATTTATTCATTTTATTAAATTCTGAATTTGTGTATAGGGATTTTAAATAATCTGTGCGATGGAATGGGAAATACATTTGTGAAACTGCTACAGCATACCAAAATACACAGTTGTCTCAAGGAAAAACACTTACATGGTTTGAATTGTGAGCTGAAATAGTCTATTGTGAATTGATGAAAGTATATGGAGTAATTTGGTTTCCATTCAATAATTCATAAATCTTTTTATTCGTGATTGTAAGTAAAGCTGTACTGCACTGATTACAGTGTAACAGTCCCTTTACATGTCCTTGTTGTATCTACCATTTTTATTTGTCTTTCTTTCCTGTCACTGAATAAATGATGCCTTTTGACTTCCTATGGTTGATCTGTCAAAGAAGTACATGTATATCAGGTATCATTGTTCATCTTATAAGCTGATTTATTGTTTGATAGAAAATTGAGTCACAAGGATTATTTAAAGGGCACCCTGGTGGCAAGTAGATTAGACACTGCATTGTAAACATAAGGTCGGCAGTTTGAATCCACCAGATCCTGCAGATGAGATTTTCTACTCCTGTAAAATGTATACTCTTGGAAACCCACAGTTCTTCCCTGTCCTTTTGGTCACTGTGGGTCAGAATATGGCAGTGAGTTTAGAGCCAGAGGTACAGGGCTCTACCAGTAAGCCTGATCTGTTTACTTTGTTTTTGTTGTTTCCTTTCAAAGCTTTGTTTGACAATTTTACCACACTCTATCCATGACCTCCTGCTGTATCCCCTTTTGAATGTGCCAGCATCGGTAGTGGAAATTACCTAGTTCTTCTATCTTGGGACATCAATGTTTGGGTCTCCGTGCTCTTTTCAGTCTTTGGAACTATGTCCATGAAGCTTCTTTCATTTTCTTCTCCCATCTTTGTCCTGCATGCAATAGCTGAATCTGAAGCTTTTAAAACTGCAAGAGCTCTTTACCAAAGAAAGATGAGGAACATGGATTGTCATTTTGGACTATGTTCAGTCAATTGGTCTTACTGTTCTGTTTGACAATACGGTGATGAGCACCCAGACATAACCACACATTCCTTCATGCGTTTTTGGTGATAGCTAAGGAGATTTCATAACTTTCCCCACTTTATGCTCTACTATAACTTTAGATGTGCTTGCAATAATTGTAAGCACATCTGTATAATTATGCTCTCTCAAACCTCATATAGTCATAGATATAGAACTATTTGTCTTCCCACTACTGTTTAGTTTGCATGTGTGTGTTTTGTTTAGTGATTATTGATATTGCTCTTATTGCAGAATTCTGTATGTATAAGTATTTACGTCAGTTGACCCTAACCCTCGTGCTCCTTCCAGCGTCTTCTTCCTTTATATTAGTCATTTTGTGCTGGCCTATTGCATATTGTGTTCCCTTTTATATAAATTAATATGTCTACCCTCTAGTTAGTTATCTACTTTCCTCCCATTCCTGGTGACCATAAATCATATTTCTTTGTGTGTATAAAGCTTTTCTTGACTTTTTGTGGCACAGTGTTTGCCCTTTTGTGAGTGATTAATTTCATTCAGCATAATGTTCTCTACATTTATCTATGTTATGAGGTGACTTATTATAATTATATAATTTGATGCACTATTTTGGTGTGTTTGCAACATAACTTGATTATCCACTTATGGCCATATAATAGATTTTTTCCATTATTCTTGCTATTTAGGTTAATACTTCCATGACTTCAAATGCGCATGCTTCTATTATGTCACAGCGACAATTTCTCTAACATACATAGCACCTAGTAGTGGAATTTCTAAGGGTCCTGGTGATGCTTCCCTGCAAGCATTGCATTGCTACCCAGAAGATCCACAGTTGAAACTGATAAGCCGCTCAATTTGAGAAAGTCAAAGTTATCTTCTCTCATAAAGATTTACAGCCTCTGAAACCCTGTGAATCACAAGTGAACTCAGTGGCTGTGGGTTTTTAATTTAGTGGGACTGTTGGATTATAAGGCAAGTTTTCATGTCTCCAACTTTCAAAGAAATGTCACAGCTGTTCAAAAGTGATTTCATCACTTTACAGTCCACCAGCAGTGTATAAAGACTTTGGTTTTCTATAATCTGGCAAACACATTTTTAACTTTGCTATTCATTTTCAGATAAAATGATATCTCATTGTTCTTTCAACTGCATATCTTTTTAGCATTTCTGTGAGTCAGAATCAACTTGATGGCAGTGGATTTAATGATTAACAACCATAAGCATTACTTTATATGCTTGTTAACTACATGAATTTCTTCTTTGATGAAGGGTCTACTTGTGCATTTTGTCTATTTTCTAGTTATATTATTTGTCTTTTTGTTAATATATTCTCGTTCTTTTCTATAAAGTTTGGAAATTATTCCTTGGATCTATATCATTGTAAAAATAAAAGCTTCCCTGTCTCTAGGTTCTTTTTTATTCTTTTGATGTCTCTTAATTCATATACATATTTAATTTTAGGAGGTCTGTGATTGGTAGGCTTATTTTGCCAATTTGATCAATGAACACATGTGGGATTAATTGAAGGGCGAAGAAATAAATGGCGTGGCCAGTCTTGCTTTCCTTGTGTCTTGCTCTATGATGACTTGACCAATGTGTAGCTGCCTTAACTGGTTCACTGCTCCAACTTTTGAGCTACACTGCCTGAGGGACTCCTGACCCATGGACGGCATCACTGTAGTGTGAGGTTTCTTCAAGTCCTGCTTCGTCACACAGCTGGAGTATACATTGCTTGAGCTGGGAACTGTTGGACCCTATCATCTGGCTAACTGTTGGTGACCTGCCTTGCATCTGCTGCCTGTGGTTGGATTGCCTGAATTGCAGACTCAACTGTCTGCTTCCTTGACTTGCACCTGGCAGCCCTCAAGACTTGAAGGACTGATGGTCAGTGTATTATTAGAAGTATCACCGAAATGAGTTACAATGAACCATTTGACCTGCTCTATAAACTAATTAGCTGTTTATTTCTGATGTGGTATTTATCTATGTATATATGTGTGTATGTATATATGTGTGTGTGTGTGTGTATATATATATATATATAAAATCATGTGTCCTGGTTTTGTTTCTCTAGAGAACCCTGTCTAACATAATTGTTACGAGGGGTATTCTAGAGAAACAGAATCATAAATATGGGTTACTTAAATTGGATCTGCAGCCCAATTGGGATTAACAGCACTGATAATGCTATCTCTACCCTTAAAGGCATGGATAAATCTGCCACTCTTACTATTCCATGGTATGATGTAGCAAAGCTAATATCCACAGTATCACTACCAATAGAGGAAGTGCTAATAAGAGGAGAGACTCTGAGTAATCACATGTTTGCACTGTTCAGCAGTTTCATCAGGATGACAAGTATAGGGAAGCTGGTTGGCTGGTCCTCCACACAATTAAAAATGTGATCAAGGAAATGGTTAATCCCAGAACCTCAGAAGAATGTCTCAAGTGCCCAATAACAAACCTAAAAACTTCTGCATGTGCTACAAAGAGGAGCCTTCTCTCCTCTAGTAAAAGAGCTGACATGGCTGAGAACCAGGTCTTGAGTCTTCTCATGTGAGTGGCTGAATTACAATGTCAGTTGAATTGCTGATCTAGAGTAATGTCTGATACTAAAGTAAAGGTATTGATAGGAAAAAGTTGGGACCCTGAAACATGGGGTTGAAACATATGGACTGATGATCCAGAAGAGGAGGATATTGAGCCCCTAGAAACAGTTGAGCCACTCCCGTCAAGAGATCCACCCCCACCTTTCCCAGCTGAGGGGATTAATCCACTATCAGTGAAACTGCGCACACCTGAGCAATCAACCAAACTGTTGAAGGTGAAATGCATCGGTAGCATTGTCTGGGTGAGATGCCTTACAAGATATTGCTGAGAGCACCCAGGTAATAGCCTCACCACGCACTGTTTTCTCTAGACTTGTAACTAAAATTAAGGCCCAGAAAGCTCCTAAAGGTGCAATTGAGATTATTACCCAGGAAGAAATGTTTTATACTCACAAAGAACTGGTCGTGTTTTCTAATATGTACCAGCATAAGCCTGGGGAATATCTCTGGGAATGGTTAAAAGGGTGTGGAATACGGGTGCAAGGAAATATAACATTAGACCAGTCTGAGTTTATGGACGGGGGCCTGGTAAGTACAGTTTCTACTTTCAATATCTCAGTGAGAGAAGTCAATAAAGAATCTAATTCCTCATTTCATTGGTTCACTGAAATATGGGCTTCCAGCTGGCCTAGATTAGACCAACTTGAGGTTCCTGACTTACCTTGGTACACTGTAGAAGAAGGCATTCAAAAGCTAAGGGAAATTGGTATGTCATAATGATTCTATCAGAATACTCCCATAGACTCAAAAATGGAGTGTCCTGAGGACATACCCTTCCCCACAACCATAAGGAACAGGTTTGTGAAGTGTGCCCTAGCATCTCTGAAGATTTCTGTAATTGGAGTAACAGTGAGAACTTCCCTAAGTGAAATCAGACATTTTCCTACAATGGGGCTGATTAGGCCCTGTGGTGGTAGAGAGCAGGTGTCAGCACTGAATCAACAAAGACAGGGAAGAGGTGATTAGGACAGGAGAGCAAGATTTCTGTAGTAATCAAAGCAATCTGTCTTGTGTGACTTATGGCATTGGCTACTTATCCACAGTGTCCCTAGGAGTAAAATACATAGAGACCTATTAAATATTTATGTGAACTATATAGGCAGAAGAATGCTACATCAAGTGAATAGTAGAATATAAGATCATGATCACTCAATCATTTAACAGACCTGAGGCAGTTTATAGACCCTCAACCCATTAAATGAAGGGAAGGCCATGTCCCTTTGAAAGAGTACTCTACGACATTAACAAAGGTTTGTACTGTTAGTCTTTCTTCTAGCCTTTCCCAAAGGAACCTGTAGTGTTTCACAAGAGTAACTGTTCATGGGGGTGAAAAGGAAATAATCAAACTTTTCAGGGATAACTGGACACTGGCTCTGAACTGACACTAATTTCAGGAGACACAAACTGTTTCATAGGCCTGCCAGTCAGTGTAGGGGCATATGGTGGCCAACTTATCAGAAACGTTTTAGTTCAGACCTACACTGTCATTATTTCCCCAATTCCAGAATGCATCATTGCAAAAGACATACTTAGTAACTGACAGAACCCCCATATTGAAATGTGGAATAAGGGCTATTATGGTAGGAAAATTCAAGTGGAAGCCGTTAAAACTGCCATTGCTTAGGAAAATAGTAAACTAAGCACAATACTACATACAGAGGGATTGCAGAGATCAGTGCCACCATCAAAGGCTTGAAGGATGCAGTGGTGGTGATTCTTAACACATCCCCATTTAACTCACCTATTTGGCTTGTAAATAACAGAGATGGATCCTGGAGAATGACGGAGGATTATCAAAAACTTAACCAGGTGCTGACTCCAATTGTAGTTGCCATTCCAGATGCAATTTCATTGCTTGAGCAAATTATTACTTCTTCTGCTACTTTGTATGCAGCTATTGACCTGGCCAATGCCTTCTTCTCAATACCAGTCTCAAAAGACCATCAGAAACAGCTGCTTTAAGTTGGCAAGAGCAACAATACACTCTCACAACTCTCCACCAGAGTTTCATCAACTCCTCTGCCCTGTGCATTAATTTAGTCCAAAGGGACTATCTATTGAACATCTGTCTAGTCTACAAAATGTCACACTAATTCATTATATTGATGACATTATCCTGATTGGACCCATTAAGAAGTATGTATCATAGACACTAGATTCATTGGTGCAACATCTGCAAGCAAGAGGTTGGAAAATTAACCTCAATAAAATTTCTGGGAGTTCAGTGATGTGGAGCATTTCAAGACATTCCTACTGAAGTGAAGAATAAGCTATTGCATCTGGTGCTATAAGTGTCTGCTGTATTTAAAGATGCAGTGTGGTATCTTTGACAGACCTCTATTGGTGAATTACAGCATAGGACACTGAGATTTTTTAGTAAATTCCTGCCATCCTCTGCAGACAAATGTTCCCTCTCTGTAAAAGAGTCATTGGCCTATTACTGTACCTTGGTGGAGACCAAATGCCTCACCAGGAGGCCTGAGCTGCCCACGATGTACTGGTTATTATCTGACCCACAGAGTCATAAATTTAGATGTGCCCAGCAACACTCCATTGTTAAATGGAAATTTTATATATATATATATATATATATATATATATATATATGATTGGGTCAAAGCAAAACCTGAAAGGAAAAGTAAACTGCATGAAGAAGTTGCCCAAATGCCAACAGACTCCACTCTTATGGTCTCCTAGGGAGTTCCTTATGATAATTTAACTGAAGAACAGAAAAGTCATGCTTGGTGTATGGATGGTTCTGCACAATATTCGGGTGCCACTTATTAGTGTATAGTAGCAGCACTATAATCCTTTTCTGGGACTTTCCTAAAGGACAATAAGGAAGGGAAACCCTCCCAATTGGAACATAAATAAACTGCACATGGTAACAAGGATTAAAGTTATGCATGGGCACAGTAACATGGACTTCCACTCACCAAGGCTGACAGCCACAGCCACCGCTGAGTATCTCGCTCACATCTGCCAACAACAGAAACCAACTTTAAGTCCAAGATATGAAACCATTCCTCAGGGTGTTCAACCCCACATGGTGTCAGATTGATTACATAGGACCACTTTCAATGTGGAAGGGAAAGAGTTTTGTTCTTACTGGAATAAACACCTACACTGATATGAATTTGCCTTTCCTGTACTCAGTGCTTCTGCCAAGACTATTCATGGACTTACAGAATTCATGCTATTCATGAACTTACAGAATGCCTCATCCACCAGCAGAGCATCCCAAATAGCATTGCTTCAGATCAGGGAACTCACTTCACAGCAAGTTCAGTGTGGCAATGAATCCATGCCCATAGAATCCACTGGCTTGATAGAATAATGGAATTGCCTCCTGAAGACACAATTATGGTGCCAGCTACATAGCAACAACTTGTGGGGCTGGAGTAATGTTCTCCAGGAAGCTACAGATGCTCTAAACCTGCTGCCAATATATGATGCTGTGTCTCCAAAAGCCAGAATTAATGTCCAGGTATCAAGGGGTGGGAACTGGCGTGGCACCCCTCACTATTTCTTCTTGTGATCTACTTGTACCATTTTTTGGTTCCTGACTCTGCAACTCTATGCACTCCAAGTCCAGAGGTTCTGCTTTCAAAGGAAGGAACTCTCCCACCTGGAAACACAGCACGGATTCCACTGAATTAGCAGCTGAGTATGCACCCTGGCCAATTTGAGTTTCTCATGTCTTTGGAACAACAGGTCAGGAAGGGTGTCATTGTACTGAGTGAAGTGACTAATCCTGATTACCAAGGAGAAAGTGGACTGGTGTTACAAAATGGGAGTAAAGAAGAATATGTCTGGAAGCCAGGAGATCCCATAGGCCATCTCTTAGTACTACCTTACCTGGTGCTTAAAGTAAGTGGTAACTTACAGCAACCCAAACATGACAGGCCATCTAATGACCGAGACCCCTCAGGAATGGAAGCTGGGCCACCTCACCAAGCAAAAACCCGTAGCCAGTGGAGTTGCTTACCGAGGGCAAAGGTAATACAAAGTGGGTAGTGGAAGAAGGTAGACCTACCTTCTAGCTTGTCCTCTTGTTTGCCTTCTGTGCTTTTAGGTGTTTGTTACATTTGACACTGTGTTTATGATATGTGTCAGGGTTCTAAATACACTCCTAATTTTATTGATGATTGTCATGACTAGATTCCATGTTCATTTTGATAGAGCTGTTTGGAGATGGGCCTGAAATCTGCCCCTGGGAGCTGTTGGCACCGTGGCGTTGCCATGTTCTTGAAGCTCTTGAATCCACACAACTCTGCACCCCCCTCCCTACAATCTCCCCGATTCCTACTCCCCTTTCCTACTTCATCCACTGGCAGCAGCATGAGTCTGAAGGCCTCCAGCTAGCTTCTGACTCGTAGACTTGAGTTGGTCTGAGCGAAGCTGCTTTCTTGGTATAAAATTATTTCTTGATATAAAATTCTTCCTTATATATATGTGTGAGTGTTACTAGTTGTTTGGTTTTTTTTTGGTAGAAAACTCAGCCAATCACAATCTTTATGGTATTAGATATTACATTTAGGTACTTGATCCTTCTCTAGTCTTTTCAACAGGGTGATAGATATGGATCTTATTTTATTTTTTGCTAGTGATATTTAGTTTTTCTAAAACCATTGCTATATGAAATTGTTTCCCCCATTTCATGAGTTTCAATCCTTTGTCAGGGATTCAAACTAAATCCGATCGCACTTGCATCAAGCCAGCTCATAGGAATTCTATGTAGTGGTTCCGAAGCTGTAAACATTTACTGGAGCAGATAATCTTATTTTTCTTTTATGGGGCTACTGATGGGTTTCAACTGTAGACTGTGTGTTTAACACTCCACAGCTTACCTAACAAGACCATCTGGGCTCCTCCCTCCCAGATAACATGTCTATAAGGAGATGTGATCTCATTTCGGGTGTCTGTCCTTTAACTAAGGCCAGACTCTTTTACTTCCATTGCTGTATAATAGGCTTTGAGATTGGAGAATTTTAAGCCTCCTACTTTGCTTTTCCTTTAATAATGTTTTCCTTATGCAGATCTCTTTTAATTACATATAAATTTAGTGACTTATTTGAAAATTATTGTTTAAAAGCATTAATGAAATCACATAATATATCTGTAAATTGTTTTGGGGGTTACTGACATTTTTCAATTTTAAATCTTTCTATCCATGAATATGGTATTTTATTCCACTTACTTTTCACTTTTCATTTACTGCAGTAGTTTTTTAAGGTTTGGTTTTGTTTTCAATAAATTTTCTGTGTGGCTGTTTAAATTTATTTCCAAGTACTTTATGATTTAGTTGGCTATTGTAAATGTATTCTTTCCTGATTTTCCTTTTTAGAATTTTCTGTGCTAGCATAGAGGAATCTATATGATATTTGTTTCCAACTTGTGCCCTGGCTTTTTGTTAAATTTTTCTATTAAAACCAGGAGCTTTCTTGGCAAGCTCTCAAATTTTCTGTATACAGGATCACACCATCAGAAAAGGGAGCTAGCTTTAGTTTTGCTTTGCCAAATTGGATGTATCCCCTCAGCCCACCCCTTTCTTGACATACTGCTCGATCTATGTATTCAAATACAATATGGAAAAGGAGGGATGGTAAGAGCTATCCTTATCTTATTGCTATTCACTTGGGTATGTTTTCAATGTCTGCTTGTTGAGAATAATGTTGTTCATTTGATTTTAGATATATTTTGTTAATTATGTTGAAGAGTTCTTTTTCTACTCCTAGTTTGCTGAGCAACAATACATATTGGATATTTGTCAAGTGTCTTTTCTTCATGAATTTATATGATTATGAATTTTTTACTTTTACTTTCTGTGGTAGATTGCATTGATTGTTTTTTTCCATATCAGACTGTTGCTGAATACCTGATATGAATCTTGATTGGTCATAATGTTTTATTGTTTTAGGAATTGATTGGTTAAGTCTTGTTGAAAGCTTTCTTTCTGTACATGGCATGCATTTGTCCACAATTTTTTATGTAGTGTCCCTTTGCCTAGTTTTGTTATTAGAGCTATGGTTGTCTCATCGAATGGGTTCAGGGCTATCCTTTACTTTTCTGATCTTGAACAGTTTGAGAATCGGTGTCAGTTATTCTCCAGCTATCTGGTAGAATTCACCAGTGAAACATTTTTAACCAGACCTTTTTGTTGAGAGGTTTTTGTGTGTTTGTGACATTTTCAACTTCTTCTTTTGTGAAATGCCTGTTCAAATTTTCTATCTCCAATTGTTGATTAAATAGCATTTTTCTAGAAATATGCCAAGTTTTAATTTTGTTGGAGGAAAGTTCTGTGTACTTTACAATAAAAATTGTGTCAATAGTATAAAAAGTCAGAACTATTCTTGTAATATTTATTAATCCTATAAAAGTCATATTTTGTTGAAATACTAATTTTTTTATTCTCTGACATTTGTTAAGTAAGTAAACAAACATGTAATGTAATGAGGAAAGGTGCCAAACAACCAGAGGGTGATCTGCTCTCACTCGTTTCAGCTGTGTTATGCCCCAAACTCCTATGAGATATTATGAGTGAATTATTCAATTCCTGCAAGTGCTCAAAAATCTAGAATCACTGTCAGAACAATCGTGAGTTCAGCAGAAATGTAAAGTGGTTTTCAAAGATGAACATAATTTGCTCAGAAAGCAGACTTTGCTAACTGTATCCAATATATCAAACACTATTAGTTAGACAGTGGTCTAACTGGCCTACCTCTAAAGGAATGAGATCCTACTCCTAAGATGGAAAGAGGGTTAAGAATAAATCATGCAACTGATGAAGCTCAGATAAAAGTGAAGCAATCAAGAAACAATATGGAAAAAAACTTAAATAATAGTTTTATTGGTTTTGCCAGATATTATATTGTCACTCATATTTTAAAACTCAAAGCATGATTAAGTTTTATGCAGCCCCTTTATGTCCTTATTGAAGTATGAACTGTAGAAATTAATGGACAAATTTTGAGTATATAGTTAATGAGAGTGTCAAAAGGAGCATGTATCAAGCATCGAGGAACAAGAATGAGAAGTGCAGAGTGGGGACCTAAGACCCATTTATGAGCAGTTGGACATCCCCTTACAGAAGGGTAGCAGGAAGGAGATGAGTCAGTCGGGGTACGGTGCAGCAACGATGAAACATGCAACTTTTGTTTTTGTTTTGCTTTGTTTTTGGCATCACTGCCCTCTGGTGGTCGTGGGAGCGACCCAGCCTTGCTCCTGGAGAGCCGTTGTTGGATTTGAACCGCCAAGCTGGTGGGTTGCAGTCCCGCACTCAACCACTAAGCCACCAGGCCTGAGCCATGACATGCAACTTTTTTCTAGTTCTTAACACTTCCTCCCCCCAACTATCATGATCCCAGTTCTACCTTAAAAATTCACTGGACTAGAAGAGGTACACTCGTACAGATGGGAAATCCAGGCATGGATGAAACCCTCAGGACCAGTGGTGAGAGGGGGAGGAAAATGGGGTAGAAATGGGGAGTTGATCGCAAGGATCTACATATGCCCTCCTCTCTGGAGTACCGACATCAGAAAAGTGGGTGAAGGGAGACTATGAAATAGTAACCATAGTTTATAAGGTATGAAGGGTTCATGAGAGGGGAGAGAAGGCTAGGGGGCTCAAGCAGAGAGCAAATGTTTTAAGAATGACGGCAACAAATGTACAAGTGTGCTTGGCACAGTGTGATAAGCATTGTACAAGCTACAAATAAAATCACTTATTAAGAAATTAAAAAATTATAAACTGGGTGTTATATTATTTGAATCCAACCGCTGGCAGAAAGTGTCATCGTCCCCCCTCAAAGTGGCTAGTGGTTTCAAACTGCTTCTGCCACCAGGGCATCACAACAGTCATTTATGACCTTTTAAAATTCCAATTGGATTTGTTGGGGCATTACCTAGTTCAGTTTTTATTCCTGGCCTTCATTGTCTCATTCTTTTCCCCTACTAAATATTCCATTTTTTAAAAATTTATTAATGCTTTTGAAGAGCCAATTTTGAGTCTTGTTGATTCTGCTATCTCTTTCATTTATTTCTGCCCTAGTATTTACTATTTATTTTCTCTGGCAACTATAGGCTGTTTTTTTTTTCAGTTTAAAAAATGGGTGCAGAAGCAAATGGGGTGAAGAGAGCAGATGATACCCAACTATCAAAATATATACCATCTAGAGTCGTAAAGGTTTGAAGCAGCCATCCAGCTGGGAAGCAACAAAGCCTACATGGAGGAAGCATACCAGCCTGTGTGATAATTAGGTGTCAATGGGATCAAATATCAAAAAATTCCAAACAAATAATCATATTGATTTGAATGAGGGGGATTGGGTGAGAACCAAAGTCCATTTGTAGACAATTGGATCCCCCCACCACACACAGAGAAGGGTTATAAAGAAGGGGTGATTCAACAAAGGTGCAGTATAGTACCGATGAAACACACAATATTCCTCTATTTCCTGAGTGCTTCCTCCCTAAACTACCATGACCCCAGTTCTACCTTACAAATATGGATAGACCAGAGAACACACATTGGTACAGATAAGAGATCTCAACACATGGAATTCAGGAAAGATAAACCCCTGAGAAACAGTAGTCAGAGTAACATTATAATGATGGTAGGGGACTGGGGGAGAAAGGGTGAACTTATCAAAAGGTTGGATATATAGTCCCCCAGAAAGGGACAAAAAATGGAAATGAGGATGAAGGGAAACAATGAGCAGTCTAAGATATGAAATAATAATAATATATAATTGACCAAGTAGTCACAAGGGTAGGAAGGTAGGGAAGGGAGGAGAAAAAGAGGAACTTATACCAAGGAATCAAGTAGAAAATGTTTTAGGAATGATGCTGGCAACATATGTCCAAATATGCTTGATACAATTGATGTATGGAATGTTATAAGAGCTGCAAGAGCTCCCAATAAAATTATTTTAAACAGATAGATAGATGATTGATAGATAGATAGATATAGATATAGAAAATTAACTGTGTGGAAGCCCAGAAAAATGCTTAAGTAGATATAATCACTCAGACAAATTACTCTGGATATATCTTTCTTTAAACTGTATCTAAGTTCCTAAACCTTTATATGCCAGTGAAATCTTATTATCAACATCCCTAGTTGGTTCTGACTCACTGACTCTGTGCTCCAAAGTACTAAACACTGCCCTGTCCTGTGCCAGTGTCACAATTGTTATGTTTGAGCCAGTGTTGCAGCCACAGCGTCAGTCCATCTTGTTGATGACCTTCCTCATTTCCCCTGCTTCTCTCTCCTGATAACATGTCCAAAGTACATGACAAGAATTGTTGCCATTTTTATTTTTACTTTATTTTTACTTTAAATTTTTCTGCCGGTCCATGGTACTTTCACCAATACCAACATCAAATTCATTTGTTATTCTGTAATCTTCCATATCCAATATCCAACTTCCACATGCACAGGATTGTCTTGAAAATTCCATGCTTTGGTTCGGCAGACTTAGTCCTCAAAGTGACATTTGTGCTCTTCAACACTTGAAGTACGTTTTGTGCAATAGGTTTTCTCGATGAAATGTGTTGTTTGATCTCTAGACTGCATTGACTATGGAGCCAGAGAAGACAAAATCCTTGACTGTCAATCTTTGCTCCATTAATTGTGATGCTGCCTATTGATCCAATTGTGAG
>PVJH01042763.1:0-14088 GCA_004026705.1 Nesogale talazaci | reverse complement strand
GCCTCCACTGGACCCACCAGACATCGTACCACGGGCCTGTGATCTCCCTGCACTCGGCGTCACTGCCTGTGCTGTGTGAGTCTGAGGGGGAGCTTATGGACTAGTATCGGGCGCGTGGACTTGATCTGGGCTGGGCTGGGCTGGGATGTTTTCTTAATACACCATGACTCTTTTGAGGTAAAGCTCTTTCTTAGACCTAGACGGGAGTCCCTGGATGTCTTTCTCGACTCCATCCAGCCTCACCCTCACAGGCCCCCATGAGTCAAAACCGACTCTCTCCCCGGATGCAGCCTCGTCGCCTCATGCCGTGTGGTCAGCGTTCGCTGCTGTGTCGATGGAATCCGTCAAGCACACCCACCTACCGCATGGCCAGCGTGAGGCTTTCTCATATCCAGTCCTCACAGTCCTCTTGCTGGGACTTCTGTCCCCGGCAGGACACTGGCTGCTAGCAACACCACTGGGCTCAGGGCACACAAAGTGTGGGTGACCCCATGTGGAAATCAGGGTGTGAGAGAGGGGGGCACGGTGCTCCAGGACCAGGTGGTCTCGGAGCTGAGAGTGTCCCTCCAGCACTTACTGTGGGTCTCAGCCCAGCTGCCAGGGCCCTTTCTACCTGCGAAGGGTGCTGGGACAGGTGGCGTCCCGGTGTGCCGCGGGGGAGAACCAGCTGGGAGAGCATTCGTCACAGCGGGGGAGAGCAATGTTTTGCATTAGTGCCAGGGACTGGACGCATGTTTCGAGGACTTAGCATGTAAGGTAAGAACAAAACGGTTTGGAGGTGCTGCTGGGGCATCACGAGCTGCTCCAGGATTTCTCTCCAAAGCCCTGGAATCCGAGAGGAGGTCAAGAGGGGCGCTTTATTGCCCCACAAACATTCGGGGAACCACAAATTCCTCCTTAGGTCTTCCCTGGCCCCATCCTGTCAGGGGCCCAGAACTCCCCGTCACTGTCTGCTGGAGAGGTCGATTCTAAGTCCGGTGACTCTGCTCCTGGCACCTCAAGGCTGCCTTGACCTCTCAGAGCAGATTGCCAGGCCTGACCATCTCGATGGGTTTGAACTTCCCATCTTTCGGTGAGCAGTGGGGCGCTTACCCCTCTGCGACACTCCACAGTGCTCCCAGAAGAAGGCCGAGGTGGAAGGTGGCATAAGGGCCATGCAGGAGTCAGCTTCTCCCCACCCTTGTGGTTGCCCCTCTGACACCCTCCCTTCCACACCTGCCTCGTGGGGTAACCACGCTCCAGTATCCACATTTTCCAGAGCATCTCTCACCATGATGCCCCACCGTTTCCACGCCGTATGTCCCCAGGGCCTCCCACCCAACTCTCACTTATCCCATACAGCATGGTCCACGGCCACGGCTTCTCAGAGTTCTTCCTGCACGTCCCAGCCAGCACTCACTCCCTGCAGCCGAACCATGATCCGGCAATTCTGCTCCTAGACACGGCACCAAAAAGTCAACGCCCATAAAGAATCTTGATCGTAGCACGACTCTTGGTCACGACAATGAGAAACCACCCTGACACGAGAGGCAGAGGGGGCTGAGGGTCAGGTGCTCAGCCCCATACCTCAGATGGTCCAGGACTCCTCCACCCACCGCTGTCAACAGCCACGTGACGAACTGGTCGGCTTATTCAGCGGAGGGTTCCTGCCTTTCCTAGAACATGCTCCTCTTGTTACAGCTGGTATAAGTTTAGGGGTCACTCCCTGGCTTGGGAGTCGGGCCAAAGCATGCCCCCTTTGTACGGGTCCTGTCCTAGGTGCCCCGAGCAG
Organism: Nesogale talazaci; assembly: GCA_004026705.1. NCBI lineage: Eukaryota > Metazoa > Chordata > Mammalia > Afrosoricida > Tenrecidae > Nesogale > Nesogale talazaci. Next base: position 12,317 of record PVJH01042763.1, on the reverse strand, counting down.
TGTGGCTTCCGTTGCTGCTCTTCACGTATCTCCCATCACGCTCCACCTCTGCATCCCTCTCCCCCACCCCAATGCCAGGCAGCCCATCAGCGCTGTCTTGAAGCAAGCCTGGCAGTACTGTCTCCCAGAGAATGGTCTGCCCTTCCCAAGAGTCCAGCCCTGAGGGCCCACTGTGTGCTCCAAGGCGTGGCGAGGTTGGGTGACCCTCTCCGTCTGGGGCAGCGTGTGCCCAGAGCAAGTGTGTGGTCGCAGGCTGTCTGTGAGAGTCCACCTCCTGTTCCCTCTGGGGACAGTCGCCGCAGTTGTGCGAAGCAGGCCGCGTCCCGCGGGGCCGGCAGGACACCCTCTCCCAGCACACCTTGTGCGAGAATTCAGAGATGCTTCTTTGCACCCACGCGAGAGTGTTCCGGACACAGAGCCCACTGACTGGGATCCTGGCGAGGCGAGCAGACACTGCCACAGCGCACCCCCCAAATAGCCCTCCCGGGCAGGAAGCGGCAATCTGGGAGGAGCCAGGGCCGGGGGAGGGAGGCCTCCTTTGTTCCCCACCAATGTTTTTCTTAAAAAGTGGGCTCTTGGCCGTGTGCTGGGTCTGACCCCTCACTGCCCCGTCATCGGGTTTCAGGACCACCATTGGGACAGCTGCTCTGGCTAATCCCACTGAGGCACTGGACTGACCGCTGAGGAAGCCACGGAGACCAGCCCTCCTCCCTGCAGGGGAGCCGTGGGTCACCCTCCCCTCTGTGACCATCAGTCGGAGGGGCCCCCCTGAGAGGGCCCATCGTGGCTGGATTTCACTGCATGTTCATAGGAGAGAGCTGTGAGCCATGGACTTGCACTCCTTCCTGTAGCCGAGGTGGGAGGTGGGAGGGTGTGCCGGGCTCTAGGCATAGCTCTGGGGTTGGGTGGCCTGGTGGGTGGTAAGTGGGTCTAGACAGATGGCCCCCCGAGCCCCCACCTGGACTAACAGGTAGCCACACCATGGGGCCTGCGTGCTGCTGTGTGCTGTGCCACCAGAGGTCGCTTGCGGTGGACAGGTTTTAGAAGATAGACTAGGAAGAAAGACCTGGTGACCACCTTCTGAAAATCAGCCAGTGAAAACCCAGTGGCACCCACAGGACACAGTCCAGCATAACAGCAGGCGGTGATTCTCCTAGTCCGGGAGACTCTCAGATGTCCAGGGGGTACAGGACCAAGGCCCTGGCGGTCGGTGTCTTGTCCTTTTCTGTGTGTGGTCACCGAGTCGGGGCTGACCTGACAGTGATTTGCAACAAAAGGTGCCCGGCACAAAGCTGTTCCCAGGAGTGTCCCGGGGCACCATGGGCAGACTCCTCCAGGCCACAGCTCCTGCTCCTCGTAGGGGGTGGGGACCCGCCTCCGTCCATCCGTCCGTCTGACAGTCCATGGAGCCCTTTGCTCCGAGCGCCCTTTTGGTGTTTGAATTCCAGTGAACGCCCCTGCGAGACACAGATCGTAGTCAGGTTATCTTCATCCAAGGGGCAAGGGGATGGCACGGGGCTGCCGAGGCTCTGAGCAGAGACGCCCTCTGTCAGGGAGTCCCTTCCTGCTGTGATCACAGCCCAGGCCTCCAAGACCGACATGCGTGGAGGGGACCCACAGTCCCCAGAAGGTTTTCCATCAAACTAAGGGCCAGGCGCATGCCAGTCTCTCTGAGTGGCTGCAACTTCCCGGACCCTTGCACCTGCACTGACCGGGAAGCCTCCGCGTCTAGTGCCATCGAGGCCTCCATGCAAGACCTAGTCTGCTCCCAGCCCTCCACTGGACAATGACTGACCAGAAACCCATCTCACCTGCCTCGGCAGACACAGCGCCCTGTCAGCTGAGCCCCCTTCTCTTGCTTTGGGGCATGGTCTCAAGCCAGGGTGGGGACTAAGAACGGCAGGCCTGCAGGAAGGCTTGCTTCACTCACCAGTCTGGTTCCACTGGTACTACCTCAAGTTGTTCTAGAACAGCGGTTCTCAACCTGCGGGTCATGACCCCTTTGGGGGTCGAATGACCCTTCCACAGGGGTCACCCAATCCACAGCAGTAGCAAAATGACAGTGATGAAATAGCAACGAAAATGATTTTATGGTGTGTGTGGGGGGGGGGGGTCACCATCACATGAGGAACTGTATGAAAGTTAGGAAGGTTGAGAACCACTGTTTTAAAGTCTTTGAAATATCGGACAATGGAAAAGTGGGTGAAGGGAGATGTCGGACAGTATAAGACATGACAAAATGACAGTAATTTATAAATTACTAGTGCTTCGTGAGGAAGGGGGGACAGAAAGGGAGGGGAAAATGAGAGCCGATGCCAAGGGCTCCAGTAGAAAGCAAACGTTTTCAGAATGATGAGGGGAATAAATGTCTAAATGTGCCTGACACAATGGATGGATGGATTGTGACCAGCGTTGTATGAGCCCCCCATGAAATGATTTAGAAAAAAATTTCATTCAAAAATCATTCAGGCAACATGGTACAGTGGGTTCCTGTGTGTGCATCACCTGGATGCACCGTTGTCAACATGCACCACAGTTTCTCTCTTACTCACCACCACCACCTTCCATTTCATCATCACCGCGACCAACGCCATCGCTGTCGCCATTCCTGTCACCACCATCGTCAATTTCCTGTCGCTCATCACTGAAGTCACCGGCACCACCACCTTCCATTTCATCATCACCACGACCACCACCATCGCTGCCACTGTTACCACCCCCCAGTCCGTCCTTCCCATCACCATTGGTACATCCTGCCGTCACCAGGACCCAGAGCCTACTCACTGGTATCCAACAGCAGCACTGCCAGCCTCCCACCCGCGTCTTCCCCACAACCCCCGTCAGCTTCATCATCTCCCCACCCACACCATCACCGCGGTCCTCATCATTACCACCGCCATGGCACCACCACGACCATCACCGCGACTGCCACCCTCACCACCATTATGTGTTTTCTCAACTCTCTAGAAGAACCTTCCATGCCTGATGGAAACACCCGTGAGCGTCTCTTGGGACTACGGGCCTTCTCCGGCAGAGTCAGGCCCTCGCAGTGCCGTTGGCGCCCGCCGCACGTGTTCACCCAGAAAGAACGGACACGGGCAGAAGCTGGAGAAGCAGGGGCACCGACACGCAGGCGAGGCCATGGTGGTGCAGATGACGCTGCAGACGCCGAGCTCCCACACGAAGAGGAAGCCACGTCAGGTTCAAGCCCCAACGGACTCTTAGAAACCTGGGGAGAAATAGATGAATTACCCGGTACCCTGGGAGATGAATAAATCTTGTCAAAACAATTTTTAAAAGATAAAACCATAAAGATTCCTTAAGTACCCAAACAACAGCCAAAGAGGCCCGGTGAGTGGTCAGGTAAGAGTTGACCTGCTAGCCCCAAGGTCACTGCTTCAAATCTACCCATAGTTGGAGGGAGAAAGATGGGCTTGTCTGCTCCTGTGAAGATGCCCGGACTTGGACCTCCTCTTGGGTCCCTAGCAGTCAGGACTGACAGGCGGGCAGTGGATTTGGGGGACATGCCAGCAGTGAAGAGAATGACAAGAAACCCCGCCCACAAGAGGAACCTAACAGAAACTTCAGTGGGACGGGGAGGCCCGTGAGCCCCCCACAGACACGAGGAGCAAAACAGCAGCAAGAGCTTGAGCAACCGTAATGCCCACGAGGGGAAGAACAACTGGACAGGCAGGGGGGCCTCCGCACCGGGAGGGAGAGGACACCCGGGTGAGCCAGGGCCACGGCGTCCGCCGCACAGCACCAAGAGGCTCCGTGCCTGTGCGTTTCTCTTTGGTGGTTGCGTTCTTAGGAACAGCCCCATTAGCTCTTCACCCACACGGCGTGCAGTCCCAAACCCCCGTCAGGTCGAGAAGCGTGTACAGTTATCACCTCATTCCATTCTGCTCCTCGTTGAGACAAAAATATGCACAACAGAGCATCTCCCCATCCCACATCTGTTTATGTGCAATCCGGTGCCATCAATTATAACCTTCGTGTCATAAAACCGTTACAGGCATCCTTTTCCAGATGATCCTACCACCGTGAAGATAAACTCGGTGCCCCTAAGCAACAACTCTTCCTCCTTCATCCACAGGCACTGGTGGTCAGGGTTTTTTTTTTTGTTTGTTTGTTTTCTTGAAATAATATGATGTTCACATCCCCTACACTTCTGTGGTTCAACTGCTTTGAAAGTGAGTGATGCACACAGCATCCGTTCCTGTCCTCAGTCAAGAACAGACTTTCCCCTTCCAGGAAGCGTTCTGTGATGCTCACCAGGAGTCGAGAAAGGGCTAGGAAGTCTGGGGGCAGAGGGTGCGGGAGGGAGGGAGGGAGAGAGGGTGGGGAGGGAAAAGGAAGGGGCCAGGGAAGATGCTGGGGCAGTTGCAAGAGGTCAAGGCAACAGACAATGCAGCCCTATGGCAGAGGACTCTAAGTGGATGCTCAGACGGACACCGAGGCTGCCCGCGGTGGGACGGAGCGTGGAAGCTGACCTGCCCGTGTCCCTAGGTCCGTCGCCGGATGTTTGCACCCGGGCATTGACTATGTCCGTGAACACGGTGGAGCAGCACGGGGTGGGTGGTAGGCAGCGTGACAAAGACGTCTTTGACATCTTTCAACACCCGAAGCAGGTGCCAGGGCCAGCCGGGAGCCTTTGCGTCATTCTGGGCGGAGGAGCTTTTGGCGTCGTGGTTCTGCACGGGGGCTGCTGTCACGAGGTCAGCAGTTCAAAGTCCCCAGCCATTCTGTGGGAGAAAGACGAGGCTTTCTAGTCCCGTAGAGTTATAGGCTCCGAAGCCCACAGGGGCGGCTCTGTACTGTCTGCGCTGCCCTGTGGGGCTGATGACTCAGTATTGACTCAGCCCCAGCCATGGGGGGTTTGTTCCTTTTAAGGTGGAACTTATGGGAGCCCTGGGGGTGCGGCGGCTGTGACTGCTGACCGCGGCCGGCACTTCAGAGCCCCCCAGCACTCTGCAGGAGAAAAAGGAGGTTTTCCTGCTCCCTGAAGACTTGGGGGCATCCCTGTCACTGTGAGTTGGCCTGGGCTTGGAGGCAGTGGGTGTGCTTTGGGGAGAAGCGCTTCCCAAGCTGGGTCCTTGAAAATGGTCCATTCCTTCTCGCCTGCCCGCCCCTCTCCTGAGCTTGCATAACGAGGTAACACAGGGCCGAAGGCTGAAGGTCCGGTGAGTGTTCGAGTCTATTGACAGCCAGGCCGTCCAACTGCCAATCACCAGAAGCTGCCCGCATGGCGGGTGAGCACCGGGCTGCCGAGTGCTTTTCCCAGAGGCTCAGAGGATCAGGCCTTTCTAGCTTCAAGGTCCCGGGGGGACATTCTCTCTGGCTTTGTAGCCAGCGACAGGCAAGGCATGAACACATGAGCACGACTGTGTGCGGTCCAACAGAACTTTATTCACAAAAGCGGGCGGCAGGCTGGATGTGGCCCGAGGGCCGGAGTTTGCTGGGTCCTGTCCGAACCGACTTCCAGCCTGGGCAGGGCAGCTGCGGGCAGGTCCCCTCTGTGTGACTCTCAAGTAAAGATGGCGATCGTGGCTTGTGGGGTGTTGAGAGAGGACGCGGCAGGTGGTTTCCTCCTGAGGTCTGGACTGCACAGACTCAATGTCAGACTCAGGCTCACTGCCACCGAGTGGACGTTCACTGCCCCAGAAGGCAAGCACTCGGGCTGGCTGGGGGCCTGCCCTCCCCCCCCCCCCAACCCGGGAGGAAGGCGAGGCTCTGTAAAGACAGACAGTCTCAGGACCCCCATCCTGCTGCACCCTGGAAGGGGGAGGGGGTTGGCTCTGAATTGGGGTCAGCTTTGTGTTGCTGAGTGGAGTTCCACACGGGGACAGTGGAGAGGCCCAGGAGGTCGGCGGACTCAGGTGGGCCAGGAGTCCCGAGGAGGGGGCTGGTCTCCATTTTCGGAGTGATGGATGCCCTGGAGAAAGGTGGGCAGGGAGCACGAGGCCACCAGGGGGCCTGTGTCCTGCAGAGACCAGGGAGGGGACACCCCCAGGCCCCAGGGGGGTCTCATACTTGCCCGTCTCACCGCCCTTCCCGGCCAGCCACTGTCAGCCCGGCAGGCGAGAGCACTCACGAGCATCTGGGCCCATGTGTCCGGCCTGGGCCTGCTTCAGATTTAGGTCCATGCCAGCCCACCAGGCTGCCCAGCCACAGGCCAGGTGTTTGCCCCGCAGAAGCCTCACGTGCACTGGAGGAATTTGGGAACGCTCAAAATAGCATTTACCCATAAAATTGCCCAAAATGCAGTCCAAATGTTCTGGGAGCTGGACCCGAACAGGCCTTTATTGTTGATCTGGGTTCTCGGGGGCCATTCAGGCTGGGCAGGGCTGCTAGGGTCCTCGCCTGGACACCCAGGTCCCCTGTTCCCCCAACGCCAGCAGAGGTCCTGGGCCCACGGGGACCCTCTTCCTGTGCCCCCCAGTGGGAACTGCGTAGATGAGGAGTGGAGGAGGCCGAGGGGAGAGCAGACTCTGGGCCCTGCCCAGCGTCCCAAAGCACCAGCCTCTTTCTTTCTCTCGAGTGCCAACTCCTCAGGGCAGGGCACTCGCCACTGCCGCCTTCTTAATGTCCACTCAGCGGTGTCACGTCCCCTCCACCTGGCTCCAGAACTCTCCCACGGCCCCAAGGGAAGTCCTACGCCCCCTCCCCACTGCTGTCCTGTGGGCCGGCCCTCTGGGATGACTGTCTGTCCTCTTCGCTGTCTGTCTGTCTTTGGTGGGACCACAGGGCAGGAGAGCTGTGGGCCAAAGTGCCTGGCATCTTCCTCTAGACTGGAACACCAACCTGACCACCATGACATCCCACTTCACACGTGCATGCACACTCACGTACACGGACACACACACACACACACACACGCTCATACACTCACACACAAACACATTCACACACACATTCATACACAGACACTCTCACTCAAGTACATGGACACACACACAAGCACATTCACACACACGCGCACACTTGCACACTCATATAGACACAAGCACACACTCACACCACACACTCAATTGCACACACTCATGCATTCACACCCACCCACAATCACACTCACACATGAGCACACACACTCACACTGACACACTCACATAGACGGACATGCACACGCACATTCACACTTGCACACTCATACATACAAACACATACAAGCACACACTAACCTCACACACTCAATTTCACACACTTTCTCACACACTTAAGTACACTCACACGCTCACACTTCCACACTCACACTCACACAGGGTCGCGTGGAATCCATGTCAGACAAGTGCGGGTGAGGGAGGGTGTGCTGTGGTGGTGTCCTGGGAGGGGGGGTCCCTGGAGAAGGACGTTGGAGTTGGTAAAGGGAGGGACAGTGGGGAAAGGGGGGGCCTCTCCAAGATGGACAGGTCCAGCGGGTGCAAGCACCAGGGCAATTGGAAGGACGTTGCCGGCCGGGCCTGCTTTCCCCGTGCACAGAGTTCCTGGGGAGGTGGGGCTGATGGCACTGTGGCCCCCAAGCACTCCCCTCCCCCCTGGGCGGAGCGTGGGCGGAGGGGCATGAAGGCAGGACTGGCATCCACAGCTTCTTGAGGGGCCAACAGAGACGGGGGACCGGCCACCAGCCACTGCCCCCCAGAGCCACCCAGAGAGCCTCCTCCTAGAGCCCCCGGGTGGGCTTGGATGTCCACCTCCCGGACTGTGAGGGGGGACTGTGGGCAGAGGCTGCTGGCGTGTGGGAGGTCAGTGCTGGTCGCTCCAAAGAATGGAGACTGACCCTCTGACCTTTAGTTGCCACTTGAAGAGGGGGTCATGAGCACAGGGGTCCCGGGGAAGCCAGGCTGACATGGGAGGGGGGTGGCTCGTGGGGAGCTGGCCACCTAGATACTCACCTGGCTCAGCCTCTGGGGAGAGCCCCCACGGCTAGGCTGTGGGTCTGGGGGGTCATGCCCTGTCCTGCCCAGTCTGGAGAGGCCCCCGTCATGCTTGCCGACGGCCGACGGCGGCAATGGGCTCTCTGGGATGAGTGAGTCTTGGAGCTGAGTCTTGAGGCCCAGTCCCCACCCATGGCCCCCACCCCGACTGTGTGGAGCCCCAGGGTAGAAGGATGAGGCGGCCCCTGGCCCTGGTATGTGTGCTGGTTGGAACGTGGGCGGCCGGCCACACGCTGGACCTGTCCTTCACTGAGCATCTGGAGGACAAGGAGGCTGGGTGCTTGACAGGAAGAGCTGACAGATTGGAGACCCCCTCCCAACCCCCCTGACCCCCAGGCCATCCAAGAACCCATGGGGGCCCACGAGCACGGGAAAGGCCCACACGCTGGCAGAGGCCGAGCCCTGGGGTCCCGGGGGTCCCATTAATCAGAGGCCGGGCGGGCGGGAAGGGCGGCCAGGCTGGCCCCGAAGAAAGCCGGGCATTGTCTGGGCCGGAGAGCCGCTCCCATCTTGGGTTTCGCTGGGAGTCTGTGTGGCCGGGCCGTGGCGGTGGCTGAGCACGGGGTGAGACAGGCCCGTGAGGAACGACCCCTCAGGGGCACCTGGGCCCGGCCGTGACTTATGGGGCCAGGGGCGGGTGAGGGAGGGAGGCCGGGGCACATGCCGATCCCATATTTGGCGATGCGGTGGGCTTCCCATGCCTCTCTCGCTCTCATTTGTCGGAATCCTAATGAGAACCCCCAGAAGGACTCAGAAATTTCCCAAGGACCGGAAACCAGCGGGGAGGTTCTAGGAGTCAGGCTAGCTCGGTGTGAGTCTCCCTGCCAACAGTGGTCTTTGTTGTCTGAGATGGTGTGTGAGAGAGGGAGGGGGGAGGGAGGGACCCACAGCACCATACACACGGAGATCGAGAGAGAGTGAGAGAGACTCACAGTAGGATGCACACAGAGATAGATAGAAAGAGAGAGAGAGAGAGGAGAGAGAGAGAGGCAGAGCAACAGAGAGAGAGCAAGACAGACAGAGGAGAAAGACAAACACATAGACACAAAAGAAAGAGGCGGCAGAGAGATCTAAAGAGAGACAGAGGGGGAGAAAAAGAGAGACAGAGAGAGTGACACACAGAGAGACAGACGGAGAGAGAGAGATACCAAGAGAGGCAGGGTCTGAGAGATGCAGAGAAGGCCACACAGCAAGACACAGAGACATGCACACACAGAGACACATTAAGAGAGAGACACAGACCCAGAGGGAGCGGCACCTAGAGAGACACAGAGACAGAGAGAGACAAGGACATACAGAGGGATAGACGAAGACAGAGACAGAGAGACAAAAGCTGGGGGTGGGGTGGGGTGGGGAGAATTGAGAGGTGCGTGGGCAGAGAGGGCTCCATATAAGCCTGAGCTTGACCCCCACTTCCCCAACCCTGCACCGAGGGGTCTGCCTCACAGTCAGGGCGCACAGAGAGGGCACAGAGAGGGCCACACTGAGCCCAGCCCTGCCAGTGCAAGCCCTGAGGGCAACTGGACACCCCCCCACATGCACACGCGGACACATGCACATACATGCACACACACTTCCCTGGGAACTCTCAGTCTGTGTGTCTCTGCCTCTCTCTCCCTTTCTGTCCCCGCCCTCTCTGAATGTCTCTCCTCCCTGTCTCTGCATCTGAGTGTGTGTCTCTCCCTATTTCTCTCTAGTGTCTCTCTGTCTCTCTCTGAGTGTCTCTCTCTGTCTCTCTCTCTCTCTCTCTCTCTCTCTCTGAGAGTCTCTCCCTCTCCCTCCCTCTCTCTTAGCATGTGTCTCTCCTTTCTTTCCACCTCTCTCTTCCCCTGGCTTCCCCTCGTTATCTCTCCTTCTCCCTGTGTCTCTCTCTGTTCTCCCTCATGCAGCAGCCTGTGGGGACATCACAGGGCTTCTGCCAGGTCAGGAAATGACCCTGCTCTCAAACAAGACCTGGCTGCCACAGGGAGCGCTGGCCGCTGCCCAGATCACTTCCCAGAGAAGCCGGGGCCCCTGTTGCCGACAAACATGGGTGCACACATGGATGTACACATGGATGTACACATAGAAGCACACAGGGGCGCACATGTCAGAAATAAAACGAGCCCAGTGCAAGACGCCAGGCTCTGACCTGAGACCGCGGGCCGGGCTCTGGGGGTCAGTGGAATTCTGTCCTCCTGTCTGGACCCTGCTCACCCACCTGCCACCCCTGCCACCCAGAAGGGCCGGTAGAATTGGCAACAGCCTCATCTGCCGCCAACCTGCACAGCCGGGCAGGACATTGCCTGGGTGGTTCCGGGTTGGGCTGGACAAGTCTCCTCGGGGGGTCAGCTGCCCACTCCCGGCCACCACACCTGCCCCGTTCCCGCCTCTGGCACTGGGCCAGGCCACTGCAGACAGCCTGCAGTGGGGTGTGGGGAAAGAGCATGCCCCCACTCCCCTGGCAGACTACTGCATGGCCTGGCCCTGCACTGGCCTCTTGAGCCCTGGACAGTCCACAGTCTGGTCTTTGGTTCTGAAATGCAGCCCTTTCTTCCTGGCCTTGCCCCAGTGGATGCTGGTGTTTGAACACCAACTTGCTGGCAGCAGACGCAGTGCAGACACACCCCAGGAGGAGGTGACCCTGGGTCACGTGGCGGGGCGTCCAGAGGCCTGGAGTGGACCCCCATGTGAGACCACCACCTAGTGCCAGGCCACCATGCTGTCCTTACTCTCCACCTCGCCCCAGGGGGTCCACAGGCCACTCTGCCTCCCAGGTCCACAGGATAGAGGGACATGGACAACAGGAAGGACTGGGGACTCTAGGAGGAAGTCGGGGAGGGAGCTGGCCTGATGCTGGCCAGGCTGGAGAGCCAGGTACCTGCCTGTCCCCCAGGCACCCCACTTCAAAGGGGCACTGCTTCCCATAGCCCACCCCACGCCACACTCACACCACTGCTGACTGCCTCGGAGCAAGGTTCTTCTGAGCATGTGCGCGGCCACCTGCTCTCCTTTCTCCTGCCGAGCCCTGCCAGCTGCCATGTTTGTTCCAGGGACCCATGGGCGCTGCACATCCCACAGTGCCCCAGCTCAGCCCACGACAGCCAGGCAACCGCCACCATGTCCCACAACACACCAGTCCAGCCCTGAGCAGGACAGCGGGCAGTGCTCAGCACTCGTGTGCTTATTTTTTATGATGGTGGCAAACGCCAACGCAGCCAGACAGCACCTGCGTGTATCATCCAGCACCTTGGTGAGTCTTCACGTTGTACCGCCACGATTGCGACCCTTTCCCAAATTCATTTACTTTTCCTAAAACACACTCTTACAAATGCAAGGTCGGGACAGTCCTCATTGCCGGTTGCTGTGATCCCTAGTGGACTCGGCGGACAGCAGCCTGTCTGTCACACTGGAGCCAGCTCATTGCTGTCCCAGGACCGTGGGGCACCTGGCAGCCCCGGGGGTTGTGGGATGCAGCCTGGGCCTGGAGGACGATGTCCGGGGCCCACTGGGGCCCCTTGGAAGTCATGCCTGCAGGCCCCACTGCCTCTGTGCCAGAGCTGCTACCTGGCTCCTCTCCTTTCCGAGGACAGCTCCTTGCTGGGTGGCCCTGCACCCCATACTCGGTAACCCCGCTTTGGTGTGAGCCAGGCTGAGCTGCTGTGACCAATCAGACCCGCAAGAACCCTGTGACTCAGCGCAACCAGGACACGGTCCTCCCTCAGGCCAGGGTCCCCTGGAGTCCCGCTCCACCTCCCAGGCTCTGCTGCAGGACATGGGGACAGCCGCTGCCTTTTCTACATCCAACCCAGCCGGAGGGTCCTCTGGTCCTATGGACCTTGAATATCTTCACACACACACACACACACACACACACACACACACACACACACACCGTATTTCATCCTCAGCAAAGAAAGGTGGGAACCCAGGAGCTGTAGATGTGTAATCGAGAGGATGACAAGCGAAGGGGTGAATGTCTGGTCTGTCCATCAGGTCATAGCCAATGAGTCCTCCATGTAGACATGGCCTTTTTCCTGAGGATTCTGGGAACTCCCGTATTCCTCCATGGAGGTGGGAGACGCTATCTGTGCTCACTCCCTGGGAGACATGGCAGCCGACAGGACACATGGAGCTCCCCTCGTGCCCTGAGCTGGAGAAGTCATTGGAGACCCCTGTCAGTGCTGAGATGCTACAACGCGGCGGATCCACAAGACCTCCCACCCACTGGCCTGCGGTCCTGCTGCCTTTGGTGCCATTGCCTGTGCTGTGTGAGTCCGAAGAGGGCTTTAGAGGCTGGTGTCGGACGTATGCACTGCTATTGGACTTATGGATTTGATCTGAACAGGGCTGGGATGTTGTCTTAATATTCAATTGCTCTGGGGCTGAGCCCCGGTGGCGTCG
>PVJH01042762.1:0-14057 GCA_004026705.1 Nesogale talazaci | reverse complement strand
ACAGATAGACATACTCTTGCACTGTGCCGTTTTCTGGGTTACGGTGTTTGGGGGAAACGGTAACACGCATATCCTTATATAGCTTGAGCAATTCAAAGGCTAGCATGAGATGACTGATACTTTCCCACACGCACCTCCTGACCCCCCGCTGACCTCTAAGCTCTGTAAAGGTGGACATTGTGTCCTGTAACCGTGCAGCAGTCCTTTCCTCAATTTACATCACAGGATGACTTCAGAGACCGGTTCTACTTATCTCTGAAGAGGGCGGCACTGCCTTCTCTGCGGGGTCCCTGCAGGGAGTCATACCAGCAGAAGGCAGCATTGTCTTGTGGTTGAGTGTGCAGCACATGGAGCCAAACTGCCTGGTGTGAACCCTGCCACTTAGGCGCTGAGTGGCTGGAGGAAAGGTAAGTCAACTTCTCCACACCTCTGTTTTCTCTTCTGAAATAGTGGAGGGGCCTAATAGTATCTCCGCAGAGTAGTTGTGAAGAGAAAATGAGTTAGTGTGTTTTTAATAGTACGTTCGAGTGATAGGCAAACTGTAGCTGTTACTGTCTTTGGGGGGCAGGTGGGCACTGTATCTGGGTGGCACAAAGGGTTTGGGAATGACTACTGACCTAGAGGTTAATGGTTCGATGCCACTCAGTGGATTCATGGAAGATATCTGGGTGGACTGTCTCATTAAGGTGACAAGATAACCCCACGGAGTGGTTTTAGTCTCTAACACATGGGATCATCTCGTCAGCATCAACTTGATGGCAAGAGTTATCGTTTTTCACTGTCTGTTTTTTAATATTTCTATTGAGCTGTCATAAAAATAAAATGCTGGTAAAGAAGTTGAATTTCTTTTATTTCTTAAGGAGAATACAGGAAGCACAGCTAATTGAAATCACTGTCTATTTTAGTTTTGAATGTTTACAATGATCCATGGTAAAAGTTAAGGGGTCCTGGTTGTACAGTGGCAGCTCAGCTCAAGGCCACCGGGTGAACACCACCAGGAAAGGAGGAAGTTGCCTACTCCCAGAAAGAGTGACAGTTTCAGAGCCCACCAGGGCAGTTCTATCCTTTCCTCTAGGATTTCTGGGAGTCCGAATCGACGTGATGACTGTGTATGGAGATGCTACCACAAAAGCCACACTATTTAAGGAGTGAGGACGGAAACTGACCTGCCTTGAATTCAAGCTCCCAAAGCACTGGACAGAGTCACAGCCATCAAGGGGTTTCCAGCACTCGGCGACCCTCCAGGCCAGGGTGGAACAGTCCTGGGAGTTTCCGAGATTAGAACTCTCTGCTTGCAGGAGTCGAAAGCCTGTCTTTCTCCCACGGAGTGGCTGGTGATTTTGAACTGCTCACCTTTCAGTTAGTAGCCCAACAGGGAACTGTAGCCACGTCACCGCCAGGGCGATTACGGGTGATTTGAGACGGGTCGCACAGCTTCTCTGAACCTCAATCCCCCCACGTCTAAGATCAGACGTCAGATGTGGCCGTCAACATGTGTGCATTTGTCATGGGAATGCTCCAGGGGCGCCTGTTTCTGACATTCTCTTCTCACACAGACACCCTGTTCTCAGGCCTTCCTCTCCTGCCTCAGTGGGAGGAAAAGCTTTGTTCTTGTGAAAGCTCTTCAGGGACTAGGGCTCTGCAGGGTGGTCTAGGGAGCTCGTCCTGCCTCCCTCACAAGCAGAGTGCCTCCTAATTACTTGGAAAAACAGGAGGAGGGTCTTCTCTGAAGACTTGCCTCAGACCACCCAGGACCCCTGCCTGAGGGATTTATTCCCAGCCCAGCTGGCCATTCAGAGTGGTGCCAAATAATGAGCAGGTCTGTGTCCCTGAGAAGACCTCCTCAGAAGCTCCAGAAGAGAGCAGTTTTCCTTGTGGCACCTCCTCTCATGTTGTCCAGATACCAGTAGAATATTCTGGAAGCCACGCCAAGTGCCAAGCTGCTCTCCACACAGCTGTCTGCTCCCAGCAGATCCCCAGAGCTGGCCTGTGCCACCTTCTCAGAAGGTCAGCCTCCTGGAAGCCATCGTGGTGGGGCACCAAGAGGCTAAATTGACCTGCTCCGTTTTATGGAGGGCACTGGGAGCTGGAAAGAGCAGGAAAGGCCAGGTCTCAAATTGCTTCTTGCAGCCCAAACCCTGCAGGAAGGTCAGCGCTCCGCCCCTAGACAAACAGCCCCAATGTGTCTCCCAGGTGAGGGGTCTGCTAAGCTGTTGAACAGACCGGGCCAGTGAGGAAGGGCTGGGCCACCCAGCGAGAGCACAGGAAGACTTCTACAGACGGCTGCAGTCTTGGACTCCCCAGAAACAGGCGGCAGTGGGTGGGGAAATGGGAAGGCTAGGTCTCCAGGGGTACCGTTAGCAAAATACTCTTGGGCTCCGATTGCCCAATAAATCTTCCCAGGTGGCATTTCTTGGGTGAGAGGCACTAGAAGGTGTGATGAGGTTGGATTATTATCTGCTACCAAAGGTTCCCCAAACCCTAATCCCCTTTGCCACCCAGAAAGGCTAGTGGGAAAAGCTACATACAGAAATGAAGGAGCAGAACTCTTTGAAGGACTTTGGGGTTCAGGGAGAGAGGCCTTCTGACAGACATGGAATTTGACACGGAAGTCTGTGACATGGGGAGAGGCAGGGCACAGCCACATGAAAGTCCTGAGACCATCAAAGTCAATGGAGGAAAGGAGCCTATAGCGGCTCTCATGCCTCCCAGGAGAGGTCGGGACCCTCCCTCCATCCCTCCCAGAGCTGCTCAGAGCCCTCACTGCTCAAAGGGGGAAGGGCGGGGTCATCTGAGACCAGCAACATCAGGTGCACCTGATGTTGGAAACCAAGAGTCTCAAGCCCCACCCAGACCTCCTGGAGCTGACTCTGAATTTTCACAAGCTCCTCAATCTGAAAAGAGTGCTAAAGAATTCATAACAGCTAATGCGCTGTTCCCAAGAAGTTGGCATATGCATGGTATGCACCCGCCCATAGATGCCTCTGAAGAAAAGCCTGGTGATCTGCTTCTGGGAAGGCAGTCAATGGCTACCCTGTGGAGGACAGAGCTCCTCTGACTCACAGGCTTGCTGTCAGTCCATGTCACCTCCATGGAGCCTTTCCGTTCTGAGAAATTGAATGTCTGAGGACCTCCTGTGAATTGCTCGAACCTCCTGTGCTGTGCTTTGGACTGACCCCTTACTGTCAGACTGACTGCTCTAATTACACTCTGTCTGTTCCCAGATGGAAAAATAAAGGTCAGAGGAAGCCATGCCCCATTATAAGCATATAAGTGTCTGACAATAACTAAATGGACTGTCAGGCTGACATAGCAGTTTCCTATTAACACATGTCAATAATCTTAACTCAAATACTTGCGGAAAAATTGAGGGCACTGAGCCAGACTGGGGGTGGGGTGGAGGGAGGGAAGGCTCTTGGAGCATTCCGGGGAGGTGCTTTCCTGGGTTTCAAGCTAACTTGGTGCAGAAGTGATTTAAATTACTCCCCTTGTCTCACTTTTCTACGGCTCTGCCTACTCTACAGACTCCTTAAGAGAAGAGAGAAGCCCGTGGCTAGGGTCGGATGAGAAAAGCTGTGCTGTCTAACAAGCCATAGGGATCCGTTGCAGCCCTGGGAAAGCTATCAACTGTCTTCTTTGCCCTCCAGCACCCCATGAACCTGCAGCATCCATCTTCTCATGGTAAGTTCTCTCTTCTCATGGTAAGTTCAAGACAAAGGAAGTCAGGCGATGAAGGAGTGTGATGTGTTTCAAAGTCAGAGTGGTCATGGCAATAGGTGTATTCCGATCACTTGCTATTTAGCATATGTCTGAGGGGAAACTAAAGGTGCTCGGGTAGCAACATGGGTGAGGTACTGGGTTGTTAATGGCAAGGTTGTTTGTTCAAACTCACCAACTTCTCTAGGGAGAAAGATGAGGCTGTCTGCTCCCATAAAGATGCACAGACTCCAGGGAACAGTTCCCTTCTGTCCTATAAGGTCTCGATGGGTCAGAGCAGACTCGATGGCTTGGGTTGGAGTTTGGTTTTTGAGATACGGACTGAGAACAACTTGGGTCCACTGGGAGAATGTGGACATGGTCCCTTTAAGCTCCCTGTGTTTGGGCCGAATCTGTAAATGATAAAGCAAACCCCCCCACACCCCAACTCTCTACCATCGAATTGATGCTGACTCAGAGCGACCATATGGGTCAGTGTCGAACTGCTCTGTGTTGGGGGGGTTTGGGGGTAGAGTGGGGGTGCAGGTTCTAAGTCATGGTGGGAGTAGAAAACTTCATCTTTCTCCCCAGGAGGGGCGGTGGTTTCAGCTTTGATCTTGTGGTCAGCCCCACGCCCAACCACTATGCCACCAAGATTTCTTACTGGGCCACCAGGGCTCCTTTTTTGGGGGCGGGGGGGGGCATCACTGCTCTCCGGTGGTGGGAGTAGGAGGCCCAGCCCCACTGGTGGAATTGAACCTCCGTCCCAGTGGGCCGCTGTCCCGCGCACAACCACTACGCCACCGGGGCTCAGCCCACCAGGACTCCTTAAATGCCTATCATGAGTCTTCCAAGTTGTTTGCATTTTCTCCCCTTCCTTGAGGTAATTCAAGAAATGGAGAAGCCAAGGCACAATTCCAATTCTCTAATAAGGCTAAAAACATCACGGCACAAATGATCGCAAACACCAATGCAATCCAGGATTCAGTGCCCAATAAGGTGAGGTCTACCAAGTCTCTCAGTGGACACTGAGTCAGTGCCAATCATAAACATTAGAGGGCAATGTATGCCCAGCAGGTGCAGAGGTGTGCAGAGAATCAGCCTGGGCATGACGTGTGGACTCGTGACAAAAAGCATCTGCAGACAGAGGAGGATGGGCAGGAAGAAAGGGGAGGAAGGAGCTCTCTTCCCTCACCCCCAATAAGAAGGGGAGCCCCATTTGAAATCATATGTTCTTTTTAGGAACCTCCAACCTGTCACGTGATGGTCAGAGTTTGCACTCCATAATTTCACCCGCCAGTTCCTTAAAATTGTACCCTAGCACAAGAAAGTAACAACAGTGCAACAAATCAACAGCGTGGTGGAAACAAGCACTTAGAAACGTGCGCATGTGTGAGGGAAGTCATTTTAAGATTGGAGATTCCTGCCCTTTTTATGTCCCCAACTCCATGTGTGAGGCGATGAGGAGAATGAACAGTGGGAGTGTGGCAGTCACTGATCTGTGTCAATTTCAGCACTGGGAGTGTAAGGGTGGAATCTAGCCTGTCAATCTGGAGATAGCCAATGAGGCCTCTGTGTGGGCATGGCTTTCTCCTGAGAATTCTGGGAAGTTTCATGGTATTTCCGCCATGGAGGTAAAGACTTACAGCAGAGTCCCTGGCAGACTTTGCAATCGACAAGACACAAAACTCAGTCACTTGGGATGCTCGACTGACGAGACAAGATAATATGGTGGCATGCTGATTGACCCTGAGTCCTGGAGGAGCCAGGAGAGAAGCCACATGGACTTACCCTGATGGAAACACACCTCTGGGGCCAGAGAAGCCACTTGGAGACCCTTGCCAGCACTGAGATGCTTCTACCATGGCTGGATGCACAAGACTCTGCACTGACTGGACTGTGGTTGTCCTGGTGCCATTGCATGTGCTTTGTGAGTTGGAAGAAGACTTTATAGACTGGTATCGGACATATGGTATCAGACTTATGACCTTGGACTGGACTAGGTTGAGATGTTTCCTCAATGTTTCATTACTCTTGTATATAAGTCTTTCCCATATATTCATATGCATGTTTATGAATTTGTTTCTCTAGTCTACCTGGACTAACAGAGTGAGCTATTCAGAGTCTGGAGACAGAGTATATCTTTTTTGGGGGGGGCATCACTGCTCTCTGGTGGTGGGAGTAGGAGGCCCAGCCCCACTGGTGGAATTGAACCTCCGTCCCAGTGGGCCGCAGTCCTGCACACAACCACTACGCCACCGGGGCTCAGCCCCGAGACAGAGTATATCTTAGGAAAAACCTCCTTTCTGTCCTTAAGGCTTTCAGCTGACTGCCGGAGGCCCACTTAAATTAAGGATAATTTGATTTACTTAAGGACAACTTAAGGTGGTTAAACTTTGTTTATGTGTCTGCTTACATTTCAGATCTTTAAATGATCTGAAATTTATTCTGAGTATGTTACATATTTTCCAAACAGTACTAGTTACCAAATAAATCACATTTTCTCCCCTGATTTGAAATGCCAATCAATTCCAACTTTGGAAAGTGAAAAGAGATCACCTAAACCTCAACTTCCTTTTATATACAAAATTAATTTGGAATGGACCATACATCTAATGTAAAATGCAAAGCTATTGAACTTTGAGAAGAGAACATAGGGGCCAAGGTCCAGGACCCAGGGCTAGGCAAAGAGTTCTTGCACAAGACGTTGTGCAAAGCACAATCTATAGAATACCAAATTCATAAAGCAGATCCTATTCAGGAACATTTCTGCTGTGAAGGGGCTGAGCCCCGGTGGCGTAGTGGTTGTGCGCGGGACTGCAGCCCACTGGGTTGGAGGTTCAATTCCAGCTCCATGGAGCAAAGGCTGGGCCTCCTACCACCACCACCTGACGGCAGTGATGCCTCGAAAAACAAACAAACAAACAAACAAAAAGGGCAAGTGAAGACAACAAGACAACAAACTATGTGCTCAACTTCCTTAACCATTTCAAACACGGCAATAAAAAATTATAACCATAATGATATTTCCTATCTTATGAAACCACATATCAAAATGATTAAAATTAAAAGCAAGGCACCAAACTCTTGTAAGGATATAGAGAAACAGCAATTGTGGGAAGAAACTAATCTTTGCTCTTACAAATGAAATGGGCACTTACCATACAATCCTGCAAATTGTGGTCATACATATTTACCCCAGAGAAGTGAAAATTTGCATCCACACAAAACTTGTACATGCATATATATTTTTTTGTTTTTTTGTTTTTGGAGCATCACTGCCCTCTGATGGTCGGAGTAGGAGGCCCGGCGTTGTTGCTGGATTTGAACCTCCAATCCTGTGGGCCGCAGACCCGCGCACAACCACTACGCCACCAGGGCTCAGCCCATACATGCATTTTTATAGGAGCTTGATTCATAAGTTGGAGGTGAGAGTGATGAAAGTGGTGTTCAAGTACAAAGATGTAGTATAAGGAAGTTCTTGGGCTGAGGAAATAATTCTGCAATGTGAGGGTGGCAGTTACAGAAATCTATACGCATGATTGGATTGCATAAAGTTATGCCCTGATGGGGCTATGGGTTAAAATTACAATCTCTGAAATCCTATTTAAACTCATTAAGAGTCAGAATTTATTTGATGGCAATGGATTTTGGTAGACACACGCACATAGGCATGCAGGTCAGAAAATGGTGAAAGTGGAATTGTTTCTGAAGCCTGTTTATCAGTAAAGTATAAATGTCTATCTCCTGGTTTTGATGTTATTTATGCTAAACAATTATAGGAGATACATACAATTATAGAAGATGCCAACATTGGGAGAAACGGCAGGTCCTGGTTTTGCAACTAGCTGTGGTTACATGCCATCCAGTTCAAGTTGACTCGAAGTCCAAGAGAACAAAACACTCTACTCTGCCCTCTCCGCGATCCACGTTTTGTGTGAGCCCATTGTTGCAGCCATGGCGCCAACCCGTCTTGTGCAGAGTCTTCCTTGTTTCTCACAGACCCCTGACGTTCCCAAGCGTGATGGCCTTTCCCAGGGACCAGCCACTCCAGATTGCATGTCCAAAATTGACAAAGTCTTACCCTCGGCATTTCTACAAAGCATTCTGATGTGCTTAGTCTTGTGCTTAGTCTGAGGTATATTTGATCATTCTACTATCAGCCCATAGCATATTTAACCTTCTTCGCCAACACTTTTCCCCTTCATTCCCCCCCGCCCCCACAGTTCTTGTTAAACCTTTCTCATTCATGGTTTGGCTTTTGCAGGTAGGTATTGGAGGCAATGGAATATACTATGACTTGTGTCAGTTATACCTTACTTTTCTTTTTTTTTTTTTTGGGGGGGGGGTGCCATCACTGCTCTCCGGTGGTGGGAGTAGGAGGCCCAGCCCCACTGCTGGAATTGAACCTCCATCCCAGTGGGCTGCAGTCCCGCGCACAACCACTACGCCACCGGGGCTCAGCCCTATACCTTAGTTTTCAAAGTGATCTCTTTACTTTTTAAGATTTTAAAAGGGATCTTTTTTACAGATTTGCCTTGTGCAATATGTTGTTTGGTTTCTTTGCCTGCTTCCATTGGTATTGATTGTGGATCCATGTAAAATGAAATCCTTGACAATTTCAATGTTTTCTCCATTTATCACGACGAAGCTTATTGGTCCCTCTGTGAAGGTTTTCTGTGTGTACTTTTCTTTTTAATGTTGAGGTGTAAGCCATACTGAAGGCAGTAGTCTTTAGTCTTCATTGCCAGTGTTTTCAAGCCCTCCTCATTTAGAAACAGAAGAATTGATTCAATGTATCAATTGCATAGCTCAGGTTGCTAACTCTCTTTCCTCTGATCCTGATGTGGAGCTCTTCTTCCTGTAGCCCAGTTTCTCAAAATCAGTATTTAAAATACAAGTTTAAAAATTGTGAATGAAGAGAGGCCTAGGAGAGAAGAGAGAAGAAAATGAACTCTGTCAGAGACTTCCCTGTTGCAGAGTCTTACTCGTTGTTGGCAAATTTATTCACATTACCCTAACCCCATCCACTCACCTAACCCCATGTACATGTGCACAGAACTCTTGTGGAAATGGACCTTCACCGCAAACAGTTGGAACCCCTTTTCCAAAGCTATCTATGGTTAGCTTTTTTTTGGGGGGGGGCATCACTGCTCTCCGGTAGTGGGAGTAGGAGACCCAGCCCCACTGGTGGAATTGAGCCTCCATCCCAGTGGGCCGCAGTCCCGCGCACAACCACTACGCCACCGGGGCTCAGCCCTATGGTTAGCTTTTTTTTTTTTAGGCATCACTGCCCTCGGGTGGTGGGAGTAGGAGGCCCAGCCTTTGCTCCTGGGAGCCAGAATTGAACCTCCATCCCAGTGGGCTGCAGTCCCGCTCACAACCACTACGCCACCGGGGCTCAGCCCTATGGTTAGCTTTTAACCCATAAAATATTACTATGTTAGTCAACTATACCACCTGAGAGGGTAAGACATCATGGTCTTTGCACATACATACAAAAGCTAAAGGCACACTGACTACCATCGAGTCAACGTCGACATAGCTACCCTATAGGACAGAGGAGAACTGTCCCACGAGTTTCTGAGACTGTGGTTATGGGAGTAGAAAGCCCTGTCTTCTTCCGGTGAGGCTGCTGGCGGTTTTGAACTGCTGACCTTCGAGATCACGGTCCAACTACTTTAGTGTTGTTTGTTTCTCAGGAACCAAAGTCCCTAAGAATCATCTTTTCCACAACCATAGAACAGTTATCAACTCAAACACATTCATATTGATTCCTATCTGCCCCAGTCGTATTCCACTTTTGCCCATCGGCCCAATAAAATCCAGTACCAAATCCAGTCTAGTCGCCACCTCTCTGTGGAGGGCTTAGATTTGACACCATCTCTGTCCCCAGGCACCCAGAATCCCCATCTGAAAAGCGGTATGACAAAGCTTGCCTCGTTCAGTCCATACTATAAAGTGGAGCTGCAGCCCTCCTTCTGAGAAGCCTCCAGCACTGTAAGAGGGTGCAGGGGCTGGGTGAAGAAGACCTTCTGACTTTGGTGGACGCCCTGACCTGGGCAAACAGCTTGGGCCCCGTGAGCGAGCCAGGAGCTGGAGAACAAGGAATTTAGATATAAGCCTTGAAGGGAGACCCTGGAGAAGCGACTCCTCCTGGCTCTGCTCCCCCTCACCTGGAGCGACTGGCAGCCAATCCAGAGCGCAGCCGGGGCCCCGCGGCCAATGAGAAGGCGGCGCGGCGCGGCTGCCCCGGCGCTATAAGCGCGGAGCGGCGGAAAGTGAAAGTGGTGCTGGCCAGTGGGTGCAGCCGCGGCCGGCGCGCAGCAGCCCCAGCAGAGCCGCGAGGATGCTCAGGTCTCCGCAGCCGCGGCCCGGGGACTCGGGGCCGGCCGACCGCCTTGCCCAGAGCACGCCGGCGCCCCAGTCCAAGCCGCTCACCTCCTTCCTCATCCAGGACATCCTCGGGAACGACGCGGAGCGGGGTGGCAGCCCGGAGTCCGAGCCGGAGCCACGCGGGGATCCGCCGGTGGAGCCCGACGGAGGCCGAGGCCGTGCCGGGGGCCCCGAGGAGGAGCTGAGCTCCCAGGCCGGCGCCGCTCTGGGAGAGGCCGGGAACCGGGTGGAAACGGAGCCAGGTAGGACGCCCGCGGGCTTGGGTGGGGGACCGGGTCCTGCGGGCGCTGAGGACCGGCCGCTGGGCTAGAGGTTGCGCCGCGCGCGGCCCGGGGCAGGCAGGGGTGGCCGGAGCAGACCTCCATGAGCGAGAGATGCAGGGATGCTGGGCCCGCAGTGACAGGAGGGAGAGGCGGGCTTCTCCCGGGTTCCGCCTGAGCGCCCGGGGCCGTGCAGCGCGTGCTGACATCCGCACGACTCCCCGGCTGGGCGGGCGCGGAGCTCTCGGCCCGGCCTTCCAGTCCGGAGCTGGAAACCAGCCTCCGCCAGCTCGGAACGACCTGAAACTTCTGTTAGTCTCCAACCCCACCTAGCCTCTCAGAAGTTAACCTAGCTAATATTTATCTATTAATATTACTTAACTAGTATTCGATCAGCCAAACCATTCCTTTGGACTCCCAAACCCATGCATGGGCTGTAGAAGCCAAGGCCTTGGGGAAATAGAACATCGGTGGAACCGTTTAGAAGGGACCTAATTTCTTTCCCACCACTTTTTATGAGGCGGGGAGAACGCCTCAGTTAGAAGAAATGTGATAAAAGCCAGAGTGTATTTGCTGGTCTTCTGTTCGTATTAACCCTTGCTGTTTCTCCCATCTCCCTTGGCACAAGCCCTCTCTTGCCCACCCAGAGGTTAATGCCCTGCGCTTTTTAGTTGCGCATTAGCAGAGATCTGATTCCCTTCCTGCTCCCCTGCTCCCATTCCAATACACAGATCTAGGATCCCCATTGCCTCTTAACGTTGGGTTCTTGCCAATTATTGGAAAAGGAATACAGCCCACCTGTTTACTCAGTCTCCTCTCTGAACAGTTCCCCAGTCAGTGTGAAAACCCCACAATGTATCCAAAGATGACAGTGGGCTGTGAGTTCATTCACTAAAGAGATAAGGTGGACTTGAAACCCGCCCTCTTCTGCTAGCTAACTGGTAACTTTGTTCTTCCCATTCTTCCTTCACCCCCCCTCTCTCCAGAGAGGCACTTTGAGACCTATCTGTTGGACTGTGAAAATGCTCCAGGCACCTTACCAAGCCTCCCACCAACACCCAAGCAGCCACAGAAGCGCTCCCGGGCGGCCTTCTCCCACACGCAGGTCATCGAGTTGGAGAGGAAGTTCAGCCACCAGAAGTACCTGTCAGCCCCTGAAAGGGCTCACCTGGCCAAGAACCTGAAGCTCACGGAGACGCAAGTGAAAATATGGTTCCAGAACAGACGCTATAAGACCAAGCGGAAGCAACTCACCTCTGATCTAAGAGACCTGGAGAAGCACCCCTCTCTGCCAGTCCTGAAAGAGGAGGGCTTCATCCGGCCCCCGCTGATTTCCGTTTATAACAGCTACCCCTATTACCCCTACCTTTACTGCCTGGGGAGCTGGAGCCCAGCTTTCTGGTAATGCACCCTCAGACAGCAATCCGAGGTGATCACAAACTGCCTTCCCCAGAGTCTCTCTGGAAAGCAAAAGGGGCCGGGGCCAGGGAGGACCTGGGGAAGCAAAAGGGGTGCAGATCAAAAATCTCAGGTTTGCATGGGGATCCGAGATGTTTCACTGGCAAGCCAAAGACAGGCATGGAGCAGTAAATACTGTAATATCTGAGCAACTCCCCAACCCAGTGTAGAATGTCTTTAATTTGTCTTTCCTTTATCGGCCTGTGTGAACGTGGGGAGAGATGTGCTCAGAAACTCCCCACCTCATCTCTACAGAGCGTACCCCTCCACCTTCCTCTGAGAGCAAATCCAAGGAAAAAAAGACCCGCAGGGCTGAGAATGTTCCCTAACTTGACCTTGGAACAGGACCAACATTTGTTTCAGTTGCTGTAAGAAAACATCGCAGAGAGACAGACATTCCTTATGCTCTGAGCAGACAGGCCTGGGATATGGGGGATGAGTGATAGGAGAGAAAAAGATCGGCCGCTTCTCCTGTTTTGTTCACACAGGACATTCACTGAAGTATTTCCAGGGTGGTACAGCTTGAACAGGACCCACTCGCTGTAGTTTTAAGACAAGCTGAACAAACACAGCTTTACTGCGCGGGGTTGGCCCCAGCTAGGAGAACCCCGGCATGTCCAAGGCAGGGGCTTCAGGAGGGGCCTGGCCCTGCTGCCTGGGGCACCCATCGCGTTGTTTACTGGCAAAGGGTACAAAGGCCTGTCCTGGATCGCTCTGTTCTGGGCCTGGGAATTCAGACTCAGAAGGTTCCTGGCATTTTCAGGAGTGAACTTATTGGGCCACCTCATTCTTAACTGCAAGTCCTTCCTTCCCAGCCGCCTGCCGGTCTTCTTCTCCCCTATTCCTCTCTTCTCAGTTCCGGCCGTGGGGCCCACTGTGCCTCGCAGACATCTTCCAGATGTAGCTTCAGAGTTCATCCTTGAAAAACAAAGCAAAACGGGGGCTGAGCCCCGGTGGCGTACCAGTTGTGCGCGGGACTGTGTCGCACTGGGATGGAGGTTCAATTCCAGCTCCACAGGAGCAAAGACTGGACCTCCTACTCCCTCCACCAGAGGGCAGTGATGCCCCCCCCCAAAAAAAAAAGCAAAACAAAAACCACCAAACATTTTATTGCGGGAGGGTTTAAAAAAGAAAGAGAAATAGTGGGTGGGAGGTAGTGGTGGTGGTGGGGGATCATTTTGAATAGGTCAGATGACAGGCATTTTCAGACCAACAACTTTTACGTCTTCATTTAAAAATACATGGCACGGAATTCTAAATCCTATTTAAAGACCCAACAGAGCTAGAAGGTCACTGACTCCCTGCTGCCTCTGTACAACCTGCTGATGGTTCTGCTGCCGCTGTTCAGTCTGACAGTCCTTTATTCCGCCTGGACTCCTCGCTGGCAGGGAAGGTCAGAGGTATTGGACTCTCACTTGCAAGGAGCCCTGGACAGAAGCCATTGCCGGCTAGCATGGCTCTGTCTCCAGAGAACAAGGGGTCCCGGGCCGGGGACACAGCGGGAAATAGAACCCAGGCTTTGGAGACCCTCTGACTTCCCAGTGCCCCAAGAGAGGCCAAGAGGACTTGCAGGAAGAAGATGCTTTAAGAGAGAGGCAGGGGGCTGAGCCCCGGTGGTTGTGCGCGGGACTGCGGCCCACTGGCACGGAGGTTCAATTCCAGCAGTGGGGCTAGGCCTCCTACTCCCACCACTGGAGAGCAGTGATGCCCCCACCAAAAAAAACCCAAAAAACTAAGAGAGAGACACAACGAGACTTTTATCAAAGCACAATATTATTGTAAGGTCCATCACCAAACTAATGCCCAAATGCTCTGTGAGAGAAGCCGACATTTCTTAACAGCCTGGTCCCCCGAATGGGCTGCAGAACAGATGCGAGAAAAGCAAAGGAGAGATGAGTCTGCCCTTCCATCCCTTCCCTTCCTACTGTCTCGGGTGACCTGGTGAGGCAGCCACCAGAATGTAAAAAGCCAGCTACTAATGTGGTCCTGTCAGGCCTGGAAGTCTCTTGATCCCACTACTTAATTCTGTTTAGCAAGAAGCCTTTCAATTTCCTCCTCCCCACAAGTGCCAACTTACTGTTGGTGGCAATACTGCCAAAGTAAGCTGGTAGAAAGTTGGCTGGTTCGACCCCATTTTCTATGGTTTGGGCCCCTTGTGGAATTATTGTTTAAGTGCCACCACGTACTGCCAACTGCCACCAGGGCACTAGCTAGCACAGAACGCCGAATAGCTTGGCTGGCTTTCCC
>PVJH01042761.1:0-14074 GCA_004026705.1 Nesogale talazaci | reverse complement strand
TGGGAGGGACCTTCTGGCTTCCTGCCTGACTCTGGTTTGTTGGAGGCATGGGGGTGGGGGGAGGCAAGGAGGGAGAGAGGAAGGGGCAAGAGAAGGAAGAGGGGGGTTGGGAGCAGGGGGTGTTGGGGGAGAGAAACACAAAGAAAATCTAGAACCAATTCTATTTCCTGAGGCCACCTTTTGGAGAAATAGCAGAATGTCCCAAATCACATGAGCGATCCTGCACATACGATCAGCGTCCTGCGTTCACATCACCAGGCAGAGACCAGAGGTCATGGGTTACTCAAAACAAGAATGGACCTGTCCAAGGGCAGGGAGACTGGAGGACTGACGAAGGAACACGCTGGTTGCAATGAAAGAGGATGTTGACCTCTTGTGATCAAGTAACTAATGCCCTTGAGCAACCCGTGTGGAAACTGTCAATCGGGAACCGAACTTGCTGTGTCATCTTTCACCAGCAGCCCAGTAAGACATCCAGAAGCTGAAGAAGAAGAAGGCAGGGCGCGTGTTTGGTAGCAATCGGGAAAACAGACTGTGGAAATGGAAAAAAGCCAATTAAAACAAGTGAAGAACACAGAAGAGAAGGGAGGAGGAGCCCGGTAAGGGAAGGGAAAGGGGCGGTAGACAGAGACAGCAGAGATCAAGAAAGGCAGAATTTGCAGTCTCATTACTGAGGATCCCTAAGACTCTGTCCTGAAACCAGCGAACCCTCCAAATTGTGGGGGACAGCTGGCCCTGAAAGAGGGGTGTGGTCCTGCCACGTCTAAACTTCAAGATGGCTAGCATCCGTGAGGGTCTCCGGTGGAGAAGTTGGCCCAGTAGACACCCCTCTTCCCCACCCCCCGCCCCCATTCCCTGCCCATTCACAGGAAAAGCAGGACTGCCAGCCCCAGGAGCTTGGTCACGAGCAGTCTGCATAGCAGTCTGCGGCGACCAGAACAATGGAGCAGAGGGAGCCGTGGTAGCTGGGGGAGGAGGGCGAAGATGCGGGAGGCTGGAGTGGCAGACTGCACGGAGGTCCCTGAGCAGATGGGGGTCCTACCCAGACTCACTCTGAAAGGGCAGTGGTGACAGGCGAAGCATTGGGGGCCCTGCTGGCTGTTCTGATGGGGCCCAAACTGTCCCAGGTCTGTGCTGGAACCTGGTGCCAGGGCATCTTGGTTGCCAGGCAAACACAAAAGGCTTGGGCAGTGGGGAGGGAGAGAGCACTAGGCCCCTGTTTGTAGGAAAGCTGGAGAGGGAAGCAGTCTGGGCTGGGCGCCATTGTGTCCCTTGGCCCAGATGGAGGGAGTTGATAGCAGGTGGGGTCTGGAGTCTAAAATCCCTGAGCTCAGGCCTAGATGGAGCTGCCGGTGCGACCAGGACACCCTCGGGTCTTACCGAGTCCAGGGGGTGGTCTTGGTCAGACAGTCTGGAGGCCCTTGTGCCCTTCCAAGCATTTGCTCCTCCTCGCTGGGCCAGCTGTCTCCACCCCTCACTGTGAAGAGAGTCTCATCTCTGTGTCTGGAGGCCCATTGGAAGGAGTCCTGGTGGTGCTGAGGGTGAGACACTGGGCTGTTCACGCTGGAGAGTTCAAAGCTAGCCTGCTGCTCTGGGGAGCAAGAGGAGGCCGGCTCATCTTTCAAAGTCCCCTGTGGAGTCAGGACCAATGGCAGCAGCTTGGTTTGTCCGAGTGCGGTCTAGGGGAGGGGGGTCCTCATGGGGAATTTTAAGGGCTGCTGGTCCATCTCTTCTGATTCTGGGACAGACCCCTTCCCTACCCCCAGGGACACCCACCCCCAACCCCGGGCTTCAACAGCCAAGGGAAGATCTTTCTGGGACCCTTCTTGATTCTGGGATGTGTTGAGCTGTGGGGTACTCACCTTTCCATCATACCATGGCCCTCCCAGTAAGATCCCCCAACTCACCGGTGCTCAGAGCCCTGGAAGGAGTCTGCCGGGGATGAAGAATAGTCCTTGACTGTTGAAGGTGGGTGCAGCCAGGAACGAAAATGGGGTCAAGGTTTGGGAGAGGCACTGGAAGACCCCAGACCCAGGGCTGTCTCCCAGCCATGTGTGAGCACAGGGGCTGTTCTTGTTTAGCAGTCTGGATAGACTCAGCGACCAGGGACCATCTCTGGGCCCGCTGAGGGGAATTGTCTAGAACAGCGGTACCCATGTGTGGCCAGCGCTGGCCCGTGAATTGTTTGCCATCTGCCCACATGGAGTCGCTGCGGCTGGGCCGTGGCTCCCAGCAGCTGGAGAGGAGCGCGGAGCTGTCCCTGGGAGCTCTCCCAGGCTGCCCTTGTCATAGAAGCCGGTCACCAGGCGTGGCTCCTGCTGAGTTCCTGCTTGGGCTTGGGCTGCAGGTTTTGAAGAGCACCTAAGCCCTCAAGCACCTGCTCTCATTGTCCAGGTGCGTCTAATGTAAAGTGACCAGATTTTAAGCGGGATACCGTTAACCAGGGGCCGGGGGGGGGGTGTTCCTGATTAAAAATGTGGTCTATAGGAACAACAAAAATGTTCATAGAATGCACAAATAATATTGTAATATATATTATTTAATTTTAAAATGACTCGGGCCGTTGTTAAATTGTTAAAAAGCGGGACGTCTGGTCACTGTAGTCTAATGGCATCCCAGGAGTTTTAAGAAGCTGAGGACCTCTCTCAGCTATAGTCTGGAGTCTGAGCCACACAACCTGCTTTTCTGGGCTTGGCAGATGAAGGGGGCCACGAGCCATGGCACGGGGCGGCCTCTTGCAAGCCAGAAATGTCCCACGGTGTGTATCCAGTAAAGCACACACACACACACACACACACACACACACACACACACACACACTGCAGAATCTCCTTCCTATTCAATTGAATTCTGCCAACTACCTGCACGAACAGGAAACAGGCTCGCTCTGCCAGCCCCTTTTATCCTTAGTCTGGGGCCCCTTGTCCTCACCTTCTCATCCACAGGCAGGTAACAGGACGGGGCTTCCAGATGCTGCATTTCCATGTTTGTAGCAATAGAAACCAATCCACGCAGAACTCTTGAGCTTAGCGGCTACAGCGAATGGGGCAGCCTCACGAAGCAAGACCACGGTCAAAACCAGAGGCACGTGCGTTCAAAGCAAAACAAAACGAAAAATAAGTATAGACCCGAACCTTTACGAACGGACCACGCTGTTGTGGGAGTTCCAGGCACTTCCCACGTGCCACGGAATGTGATTTCCCCCTCGCGTCCCTGCCCCTACCATTTGAAACCCCCAAACCATTCTCAGCTTCAGTCTGTCATTGACCGACCTCTGATCTCCACCAGGAGGGCTTGGCAGGCCCTCATACTGACCCTAACAAGGGTCGCTAGTGGCTGAACAGCCAGTAGGTGCCCGCTATGGCTCCCTTCTCCACACTGCCAGGCAGTCCTGGCTGGCCCAGGGTCAGCGCATTATGCTGACGTCTTGGAGTAGATCACTGGCCATAGGCTTATAGAAACATGGGACCCAGTCATGCACTGGGGAGGGTGCCTGCCTATGCACCGATCTTTGGAGCTCAGGAGGCCTGGCTACCCCAGTCAGGGGGAGGCCCCTCACAGGGGCTACCAGAAAGAGGCTCACCTGCAGACACTGAGAGACAGAACTTCATGGACCTGGACATGGAGTGCCTGGAAGCTGGGTAGTTTCAGCACCAGCAGTGACTGGAGTCTTCCTCTCAGATCGGCCACGATCACTATGAAGAAGCTGACACCGGGGTTGTCCCAGATTGTGAATCGAGAGGCTTGGGTCTGGAGACTAGCTTCAGATCCCCGTGTTGGGACAGCCTCTTGCACCAGCCTTTCCTCTCGTAGGGAGCCAACGACTGGGGCGGGTCCTGGCACTTCACCATGAGGGTCTGCCCTGCCACGTGCTGAAGACCCTTCACTGCAGCCAGTGTTTGGGTGCCTGGAGAAGGCACCGGCCAGGCCACGCTCTGAGCCTGCTTGCCATTCCCTCTGGCTGCAGAGACCCCTGCTTCCCCTTGCCCCCCGTCCCCCACCTCAGAGTCTGCAGACACTGTCCTCACTGTCCCCCACCCTCTGCAGAGCAGTAGCAACAGAAGCACTGGTGGAGCCGGGGCTCAGGCCATGGGCCCTCTCCCTCTGTGCTGGGGACCACAGGAAGCCATAACAGGGCTTGATGCTGCTCAGTGTCTCTGGAAGCATGGGCTGGGCCAAGACAGAGGCTGGGGAAGTGGGAGACCCAGGGAGGATGGAGGCCCAGGGGTAGGAACTCCTGGGAGGACACTGGCCCGGAACTTGGTCCAGTCATTGGCAGGGTGCTCTGGGACTCTGGGACACCTTCTCTCTCCCCTGTCACCACAGCTGCCCTGCCCGGGAGGGGAGAAGCTGAGAGGCCTGAGGACATTGTGGCTGAATGCTAGACTTTTGGCAGCTGACTCTTTCCCACCTGCACCAAGGACTCTTGTTCTTGCAAGGCCCTGTTTTAACCCCTCCCACCCCTCTTTCCCTGAAGCTTGGGCTGCAGGTGGGTGCCAAGGTCAGAAGGGATTGCAGAGAACTGGTGAGTGCTCTGTGCCCCTCTGGACCCTGGAGGAGGCCAGAGACTTCATGGCTAGACCTGCGTGGTGGGTTATTGGCATGTTTCCACCCTGGGAGGGCCAGAGGCAGTCATAAGTGGAGTCTGAGGACAGAAAAGGGTGCTTAGACAGACAGAGCATATGGGATATTGATGCCCACTGAGCCAAAGTGGTAGCCCCAACTCCCTGCCATCGAGTCACCGCCACTGTACATGACGGAGAAGAGATGATCCCTAAAGCTGGAGGGAGTCAGGCATGCCATCCCCCCCCTTCCCCACCCCTGCCATCATACTGCCTCCAAAGCTTGCTCCCATGCACTCTCCCTTGCTGCTCACCGCAGGGTTTTGAGGGAGGGGTTGTCTTTCCTTTTAAAGGAGGAGAGGACCGAGACACAGGTCTGGTCAGTGCAGCTCAGAGTCATCACGAGAGTCGTGTGCTGAACCAGGTCTCTCTACAGCCAGACTTCCCACCAGAGCCTTTTCTGTCAACATCTGATCCAGGTCCAGCTCCCAGATGGGACAGGAAACCAGAGGTCGGCTAGGACCTGCGGTCACATGATCTCGGGCAGATGCAGAGGTGAGGTATGTGTGTGTGTGTTGGGGGGGGGTGGTGGTGCTGTGTTTGTTACCTGCAGGAGAACTCAGCTCCTGGGCCACGTCCTAGGCTGGGTCACACGCCCAATCGAGGCCCAGTGGGTGAGAGCTCAACCACTGGCTGACAGGTCAGCTTGGCATCCACCAGCGACAACCAGGGAGACCAGCCCCCAGATCTCAGCCCCCCAATGGTTTCTGCCTGGGAAACCCTCTGGGGTGGTTCTACCCTGTGATCTATGGTCACCAGGAGTCAGAATGGACTTGACTATGGACACCATCCCAGCCACCGAGAAAAGAAAGGTGGCCCGGCCCTGACTCTCATAGCACCGTGTCACTGTGTGGGAAGGCGGAGCCCTGGGAGTGCAGTGGTCACCTGCCGGGCTGCGGGGTCAGAAACGCACAGGGACAGGTCTGCCCTGTCTCACAGGGCTGCCGTGAGTCAGAGGGGCTAGTGGACTTGAGTCGCATGATGAGCATGTGAACTCCTTTTAAGGATTGCCAATGGTGTCATGGTGGTTACATGATTTCATGTCAAGTGTGGAGGTGGTGTTCAACCTGCCAGTCAGGTCACGGCCTGAGGGTGCCTCCTTGTGGGCGTGGCCTTCTCATAAGGAGGATCCTGGCAACCTCTCACTCCTGCCTTGCCTTTCAGCTTGTGGACCCTGGCTGCTCCCAGAGCCCTGTGATCAACGGTGCAGATCTACCCACCGGCCTGCGACCTTCCTGCATTATCCATCACTGTGTGTGGCTGCGTGAGCCTGGAAAGGGACGAGTATCCGACTTCCGGACTTCAATTGGACCGGGCCGGGATGTTTTCTCCATGTACAATCACTTCTTGATATAAAGTTCTCCAATGCATATACGAGTGTCTCTGGATTTGTCTCTCTAGTCAGCTGGTCTAACACAGGCTGGGATCTGCACGGTTGACTCCTGGGGAGAGAGACCTGGCTTTCCATTCCCGTGCACAGTCTCCTAAACCCACCGGGGATAACCACGAGGCAATATGGACTTGATGACAAGAGTTTTTCTTTCTTTCCTTTTTTTTTTTTTTTGGTTTAGCCCATTGTGTTCGTCTGGGTAGACTGGAGAAACAAATCCAGGGAGACTCCTATACGTATAAGGAAATGCTTTATATCAAAGAGTATATTAAGAAAATATCCCAGCCCAGTCCCATTTAAGTCCCTAAGTCCATGTGTCCAATACCAGGCCTTAAATTCCTTTTCAGATTCGTGCAGCACATGCTATGGAAGACCACCAGCCCGTGGGGGGAAAGTCTTGTGGAAGCAACTCAGCTAGGTATGGGTTGTCGCCCCCTGGCTCCTCCAGCTCTGGGGCTCTGGCTCCATCAGGGTGGCTTGTCAACAGGAATGTCTCACAGGGAGTGTCTGGCCTCCAGTGAGCTATTTCTGTCCATAGCGCTTCCAAATGAGGTCCTCACGCTGCAGCCTGATTGACAGGCTAAGCTCCACCCCGTTCAAATTGCCCAGAGGATGTGACGGCCACGCCTATCCTCCCAGAAGGTCCCTTGAGGAACTTAGGAGCCTCAGCAGGTTCCTCACAGAGCCGAGGACTCGTGGTCTCAGGGAACCATCCTCCTGCCTGTCTTAGTAGTCGGGAGCCCTGGTGGCAGAGTGGGCCAGAGACCACCTGTGCCCACTCCCGAGGAGATGCCGAAGGGATTAGGTGCAGGACCCATTCCACTCTGGCCTTATTATCACTACAAAAGAATGCCCCTTTCTCTTTTTTTTCTTTCTTTCTTTCTTTTTTTTTTTGTGGGCATCACTGCCGTGGTGGGAGTAGGAAGGTCAGCCTTGTTCCTGGAGAGCTGCTGCTGGACTTGAACCGCCAACCCTGTTGGCCACAGTCCCGCACACAACCACTGCACCACCGGGGCTCAACCCAAGAATTCCCCTTTCTAAACCGGGTCTTGTTCTCAGGTAGAGAGGTCAGGTAGAGAGGTTCCACCCCAAACACTTTCTTTCTCAGAATGGACTTGGGGCCAGAGGAGAGCTCAATTTCTTTGGCTGTGGAGTAGCCTCCAATCGATGCCTTTTTTCTCCCACCCATTTTGAGCTGTCTATCTATGTACCTTCCTTCAGGACCCTTGATCCTGGCGTGGGTTCTGGGCATCCCAGGATGTCAGAGCTGAGAGGGTCTGAACTCCTTTCTCCCTGGCTTTTTCCCATGGAGCAGCCCAACGCGTCATCACTACACCACCTATGACGCCTCCTTTGATCACCACTATGGTCTTCTCTATGTCTGTGGATGATGCCCCCCCCCCCCCCAGCACCTGAATCCCCTGCTGTGGTGAGTCACAGGCCTCCCTGCTGCAGGCCCCAAGTGTTGTTTCCATCCTTCCTTCCCCTGGGGATGCTGTGCATCTGACACCCCTGGTCTGTGAGGCCCAAAGCAGGTTCAGCCTCTTCCCAACAGCCTTATACTCCTCCTCTCACACCACCGTCTGCTGTTTTTCTTTTCAGAAATCACCCAAGCCACCACCACCTTCTCATCCTCTCAACTCAGGCCCTAACACCTCACACCTAGACCTCTCTGCTGTCCACTAACTGTCTCCTCTTCCCCTTCAGTTCCCACCTCCTCGGGGGTGGAAGCAGATGGCTGCTGCTACTGTTCTCTCTCTTGCTGCAGAGTTCTGGTCCCACCACTCCCTTTCAGAAGCCTGCTGGGCATTTCTGCTCCACAGGACACATGTTCGCATCTCTTCAAGGCCTGCCCTGATGTCACATGCCAAATCTGCCACCCCCAGGTCAAAGGCATCTCCAGAAACCAAAAGAACATCCCCTATCTGGAAAAAGCAAGACCAGCATGTTTCTTCAAAGTCCTTGCCTGGTGCCAACAGCTGGTCCCCAAAGTTGGCAGTTTAAGTTTACTAAGAGGTAACTCAGAAGAAAGGCCTGGTGATCTACTTCTGTAAGTTCAGAGCCTTCAAAACCCTATGGAGTACATTCTACTCTACAGGGCAGAGTTGGGCTTTGTTCCATGGTGAATGGTGGGGGGGGAGAGGTTTTGGTTTTCATCATGAGTTTAGCTTTTTTTAAAAAACAAAATCATATATATATATATATATATATATATATATATATATTTCTCTAATGACCATTGCTCTGATACTGTATTTTTTTAAAAAAAGATTATTTTACTGTGGGCTCTTACTGCTCTTATAACATCAATTGTAGCAAACATATTTGTACATATGTTGCAATCATTATTTTCTAAACATTTACTTTCTATTTGCGTCCTTGGTATCAGCTCCTCTTTTTTTCCCTCCCTCCCCCTCCCACCCTTGTGACCCCTTGATAAATGATAAGTTGTTAGTATTTTCATATCTTACAGTGACTGTTGCCTTCCTTCCCCCATGGTTTCTGTTGTTTGTTCCCCTGGGGGAGGATGGATGTGTTCATGTGTCAATCATTGCAATTGGTTCCCCTCCCTCCTTTCCTCTTCCCACCTTCCCTTTAACCTTTTTGTACCCTATGTCCATTTCTTTTCCTGAGGGGTTTATCTTCCATGTGTCCTGAGCTTTTATTTGTAGCAGTGTCTATGCTCTGACCTAGCCAGAACGGAAAGGCAGGACTGGGTTCATGTTAGTGGGGAATGAGGATGTTTCAAGGAACCAGAGGACTCTTATATTTCATCAGTGCTATACTGCACCCTGACTGACTCATCCTTCCTGTGATCCTTCTGAGAGGGAATAGTCCATTGTCTACAGATGGGTATGGGGTCTGTGCTCTGACGCTCCTATTTCTCAACAATATGGTTTGTTTGTTTCTTTCTTTGTTTGTGATCTTCTGATGCCTGTTATCAGATCCCATCTATACCTCATGATCACACAGGTTGGTGTGCTTCTTCCATGTGGGTTTGTTGTTTCTCTGCAAGGTGGCTGCTTGTTTCACTTCAAGCCTTTAAGACCCCAGATGCTATATCCTTTAATAGCTGGGCACCGTCAGCTTTCTTCACCACATTTTCTTGTGCACCCCACCCATTT
Source organism: Nesogale talazaci (assembly GCA_004026705.1). Taxonomy (NCBI): domain Eukaryota; kingdom Metazoa; phylum Chordata; class Mammalia; order Afrosoricida; family Tenrecidae; genus Nesogale; species Nesogale talazaci. The sequence goes on along the minus strand of PVJH01042761.1, from coordinate 4,937 downwards.
TATCTTTAGCGATCATGCAGGGAGGGTGAGCATCACAGAATGCCAGGTGTTAAAAAAAGTGTTTCTGTATTGAGGCAGGGCTTGAGCAGCAGTCCAAAGTCTGCCCACTACCTCATGTATTATCTTATAAATATATGTTCATATGCCAATACCTCTATTTTATGACTGTGTTAGTCTGGGTAGACTAGAGGAACAAACTCAATGACATATATATGGATATAAGGAAAGGGTTTATATACAAAAGGAATGGAACACTGAGAAAGCATCCCAACCCAGTCCAGTTCAAAGTCATAAGTCCAATATTAGCCCATATGCTCGATACCAGTCTATAATGTCTCCTTCCGTCTTACGAAGTCACAGGTCAGTAGATGCAGAGTCCTGGTGCTGGCAGGGGTCTCCCCATGGCTCCTCGCTTCCAAGGCTCAGGGTCCATCAACAGCATCCAGTGGTGGCAGAAGTAACTCATCACTGGCAAGGGTCTCCACATGGCCTCTCCAGCTTCAGAGATCTGGCTCCATCAGGGCCAAGCCGTGTGGCTTCTCCAGTTCCTCAGAGGCTGCCATCTTGTCTTGTCCATGATACATTTTCTCTGAGACTAACTCCCAACAACTGGGGAGATAGCTTCTCATCCTCACGAGGGAAATATCGCGAGATTTCCCAAACGTATCAGGAGAAAGTCATGCCCACAGAGAGGCCTCATTGGCTACTCAATGGCTATCTCCAGATTGACAGGCTAGATTCCACCCCTCCATCTCAATCATGAAATTAACATAGCACAAAAGCACCACAATGACTTAATGAATTAACATATGTACACACCTCTGTTTATATCTCTAGCCATAGCTTTGCTTCCTAGGTCTTTCCTCTGTTTCCTTTTACCTTCCTCATGCCACACCATCACATTCGTTTAGTAGTTCCTTCAGCTAGAGTGCCTTTGTCCCAACACCCCCAGGATCTCTACGCCCTCCTCTTTGCTGATTTTAATTCCCTAGTTATTTCCTGTCTATGAAGTTGTTTGCTCACTGCTCCCCTCCTTCGCCTCCTTCTCCCCCCAAGTCCCTCTGGGAACATCAGTCTCATTGCTCTCTCCAGGCTTGCTTCCCATGCCTGTCATCTATAAGTAGACAAAACAACAATAGCGAAGACAAAACAAAATATTGAATAAAAAGAAAGAAATATTAGCACCTCCCCTCCACCACCCAAAGCATACATAATTCCAGGTCTGTCCGCCGACATTTATGACTGCCTCCCCACTGGTCCTGGGGGATTCTGGGAATGCCCCCTCCTAACCTAAAGTCTATTTTAAGGGCTCCTTGGGGTCTTTGTGGCTTGACTTTGCTCCTGTTGCTCATCTTACATGTCCCCTTCTTGGTTTTTCCTATTTGGGGGGGGGGGCGGTTGGAGGCTGGACTCACTCCTCACCGTGTGTCCCCAGTATTCTCTGTTGAGGTATGCTCCAGCAAGGGGGCATCATGTCTGAGCTGTTGCCCCCACAGTCCTCTCTGCCCCTTAGCAGCTCTGTGCAGGGATATCGTCCTCAGGGCTTGGTGTGCTGATCTGCGGTCTGGTCCCTTACTCTCTTTTTTCCCTTCTTGGTTTGCTTCCGTGTGGGTGTTGCATGCCAACCTTTTTCCCCAACCTGTAGGTTTAGTGTGGCACATACTTCTGGGGAGGGAGTCAGTTTGGCTTTGATGGGGGCCCATCTGGTTGCCCACTCTGTTCACGAGTTGCTTCATGTGGCTATGTTGGCCTCAAGGTTTGCTGCATGCGCACACTCAATTGTGTGGAGACATGAGAAGTACTCTCTCCCTGGATGGGTTAGCACCTGGCTCCCCCAGTGCCATGGTCTCCTCCCCACCACCTTTCTCACTTCCCCCGCTTTGTGTTGTAATAACATGTGCATCGTTGGATTTGATCTGTCCCCACCCAACTTCCCATGCCTTATCCGGATTAGTGTGAGATCAGTAACTTTTCCTCTGTATCTTCTGTGCTGATTATACTTGCTTAGTATCATTTCCTCCAACTCTTCCCGTGAGAGGATGTGCTCCATGGGAGCATCAGTGCTTTTCAGTGATGTGTAGTACTCCATTGTGTGTATGTGCCAGAGTTTCCTGATCCAGTCCTCTATCAATGGAGATTTAGGTTGTCTCCAATTCCTTGTGATTATGAATTATGCTGCAATAAATACTGGAGATCGTGGTCTATTTCTTACCTCTTCTGGGTATATGCCCAGTAGAGGGATAGGCAGTACGTAAGGTAGTTTAATTTCCATTTGCTTTAAATATCACCAGATGGGCAGTGTCACCAACGGTGGTGGTAACAGAGCAGGCAGCAGACATCTGGACCAGGGGAAAGAGGTGGTTACAAGGTGCCAGTGGGCCAGTGGCAGAACCTGTAATGGAGAAGTGGCTTCCCCTCCCTGCTTCTCTTGGGCGAGGTGAGGGTGGGCGCATGGCTGTCCGGAGCGAGTGCCCCATCCCTCCCTCAACTGCCAAGACCTGCAACCGCACCCCTTTCTGGGCCCAGAGGGTGAAGAAGCTCAAGTCAAACCAGACCTGCACCTATGATGGCGATGGTTACAAGAAGCGGGCTGCGGGCCTCTGTTTCTACAACAGGAGCCAGGAGGAGGTGCTATCTGTGAGCAGTAGTCTCTGTCCAGACCAATGGGTTGTCCCTGGAGGAGTCATGGAGCCCGAAGAGGAGCCAAGTGTAGGTGCAGTGCGTGCAGTCTGCAAGGAGGCTGGAGTAAAAGCGACATTGGGGAGACCAGTTGGAATTTTTGCGAACCAGGAGAGGAAGCACAAAACCGATGTCTTTGTGCTTATTGTCACAAAAGTGCTGGGAGACTGGGAAGACCCTGCCAACATTGGAAGGAAGAGGGAATGGCTTAAAGTCATAGATGCCATCAAAGTGCTGCAGTACTACTAACCGGTGCAGACATCCTATTTTGAACCTTGGGACAAGACTGCTTGGCCAACAACGGCATCCTGGTGGTGGCCACCACGTACTTGGTTTCTGCTCAGAGCTCCAGGCCTGGCATCAGATGACTGAAGATTTCTGGTCAGAGTGGAAACAGGAAACCGGACTGAGACGCAGAGCTGCCCTCCTGCCTTTGCTCTCTCCCCCTCTCCTCACAGGCCGGGCAGCCGAGAAGGGGGTGCTGATAATGTTGCTGTTTGGTGTTAAGTGGTGAGGCTTTATCTTCTCTTTCTGTTGGGGGGTGGGGTGGGGATGTAGTCTGCAAAGCACTTTTGGTGCCTGATGGATTCCTCCCTTTAAACATCCCTACCATTCTGGATTCTGGAGCATTTTTTTGTTTGTCTCATCCCAGCCCTGGCCAGACTTTAAAAAAAAATTTTTTTATTATTAAAATATCAATGTGAGATAAACCTTTTTAAGAATCTGTCCTAGATGAGTGAAGGGAGACATCGGACAGTGTAAAACCTGGAAAAATAATGATTTATATGTTATCAAAGGTTTATGAGGGAGGGAAGCCTGGGGAGGGTGGGGCAAATGAAGAACTGATACCAAGGGCTCAAGTAGAAAGAAAATGTTTTCAGAATGATGATGACAATAAATGTACAAATGTGCTTGACACAATGGATGCATGTATGGATTGTGTCGTATGAGCCTCCAATAAAATGATTTATTAAAAAAAATCTGTCCGAGAATGTGTTGTTTCTGTCCAGTAGGATGGTGGTTTTCACTGTTATCTACACATTATATACTTAGCACATTATATACTTAGCACAAATAAATGAGCTTGAAATAAAAGATAAAAATCTCCACATGGCTTTCTCTGCTGGCTAATTATCAGGAGCATTTTCGTATATGTTTATTGGCCATTTCCTCCCAGGTGAAATGTATTTTCAGGTCTTTTGCCCACTTCGTTGGGGGATTAGTGGCTTTCTTCTTTTCACTGAATGGTATTGTAGATTTTAGTAATAAGCCCTTTGTCTGTTGTGTCATTGCTAAAAATTCTCGCCCAGTTTGTGGACTCTCTTGTTAACTCTCTTGCTGAAGTCTTTTCACACACTCACACACACACACACACACATTCATACACACACACACGGGTGTTTTATTCTTAGTATATCCCACTTGTTGATTTCAAGTACGTGTGTGTGTGTGTGTGTGTGTGTGTGTATATACCTTTCCCTATTGCAATCCCTGAGCCCCAGTTCTTAGGTTTGTCCCAAATTCCTTCATTGATTGTCCTGATAGTTTGGGGTTTTAATTTTAGGACTTTAATCCACCTTGAGGTTTTTTTTTTTGGGGGGGGAATCACTGCTCTCTGGTGGTGGGAGTATTGAGTTTGTTTTTGTGCATGGAGTGAGGTTAGGGTCATTTCTTTTTTCTGTTGGTGGATATCCATTGTTTCCAGCACCACTAGTTAAAGAGGGCTTTCACCTTCCACGTGATGCTTTTTGGGCCCTGGCTGAAGACCAGTTGTCTATATGCTGATGGTTTTATTTCTGGGTTTCCTAATATTTTCCATTGGTCTGAATATCTGGCATTATTCTAGTACCACGCTGTTTGATCACTGTGACTGTGTGGTCTGTGTAAAGTGAGGTAAAGCGAGTACTCCAACTTTGTCCTTCTGGAGGAGTTCTCTGCTAACTCTGGGCTTATGAATTATCCTCCCCATATGAAATTGGTGGTCAGTTTTTCCAGTTGTTTGAAGAAGGTTGTTGGTATTTGAATTGGGATGGCATTAAATGTACATAGTGCCTTGGGTAAAATCGACACATTTACTATATTGAGTCTTCAGATCCACAAGGATGGGTTATTTTTCCATTTGGAAGGTTGCTTTTGGTTTCCTGTCATTTTCCTTGTATAAGTCTTTTTGTTGGTGTTGTTAAATATATCCCTAGATATTTCAATTTGTTCTTGGCTATTGTGAAAGGTACCACCTTCTTGATCTCCTCTTCCTCGGT
>PVJH01042760.1:0-14072 GCA_004026705.1 Nesogale talazaci | reverse complement strand
CCCCCCCCTTTTTTAATGAATCATTTTATTGGGGGGCCCCTACAACTCCTATCACAATCCCTAACAACATCAGTTGTGTGCAGGCCACTTTTACACACCCATTGCCATCATCACTCTCAAAACATTCTCCCTCCCTCTAGGCCCCCATTATCAGCTCCCTATATTACCCTTCCTCCCCCACTTCCCCTTGAACCCTTAGTAATTTACAAATTATTTTTTCATCCTGTACACTGTACAATGTGTCCCAACACTCACTTCCCTGTTGTCCGTGCCCCAGAGAGAAGGCTATGTGTAGATCCCTGAAGTTGGTTCTCCCTTTCTATTCCTCCATCCCTCCACCCTCCTAGTATTACCACTCCTATTACTAGTCTTGATGGATCATCCTCATGTAATTTTTTAAGAATACAATTTGAGCTTCAACACTATGTTTTCCTGTATTAATTCAGGTAGTTGGCCCTACTATCATTTGAATTTTAATGTAATTTTTATTTAACAGCAAGCAGAAAATTGAATTTTTAAGAGATATAGCTTAAAATAGAATTTTAAAATATCCTATACCTAAAAGTAAATCTAACCAAAGATTGGCAAGATCTCTCAGTAAAATTTACATATTTGAAACTAAATTTAAATAAAGGCATATATAAAGGAGCTGAGCCCCGGTGGCGTAGTGGTTGTGCGCAGGACTGCGGCCCACTGGGATGGAGGTTCGATTCCAGCTCCACGAAGCAAAGGCTGGGCCTCCTACTCCCACCACCTGAGGGCAGTGATGCCTTAAAAAAAAAAAAATTCCAAATGTCTCACCATAATAGAACATATTAATAATTTCAGTATAGACCATGGTATACAATAAAAGACTGTATAGCAAGAACTATAGCAAGCAACACAAACCTATCTCAGAAACATACGGTTGGGTAAAACAACAAGAATAGCTTGGTCCCCAACCTTCCTAATGCCGGGATACTTTAATACAATTCCTCATGTTGTGTTGACTTCTCAACCATAAAATTATTTTCATTGTTATTTCATAACTGTAATTTTGCTACTGTTATGAATTGGGCAACCCCTGTGAAAGGGTTGTTTGAGCTCCAAAGGAGTTGTGACCCACAGGTTGAGAACCACTCGGTTATACAGTCATTTATATAATGCTCAGAAACAGGCAAACTTAAGAATATTGCTTAAAAGAGCACCTACATAGGTAAAGTATAAAGCGACAAAGGGAAACAATTGTCCTAAGAGTTTCTTCAATTATTTATCACACTGCAGAAATACTTATGTGTTTTTCTATATTATATTTAACACCCAAAATAAAAATTTAACAAATTAACCAATAGCAATAACCTTTTTGAGTAGAAATACATGTTTCTCAAAAAACTCACTGCCATCAAGTTAATTATGATTCATGGTAACATTATGGGACTGAGTGGAACTGCCCTTCTAAGACTGTAATTTTTTTTTTTTGCTGAAAAAGGCAGTTTTATTTTTCCATTTGGTCCCCGGCACTGCAGCTGGGGAGTCAGGCTCAGGTAGTGGGGCTAAGGCCGGCAGGAGTAGGCAGAGGACCCCTCACAGATTATAATTTTTTTTTAAATAAAAGGAAGAAAGCAGATGGTGGCAACATATGTACAAATAAATTTCATATAATTGATGTATGGATTGCTAGAAGAACTCTAAGAGCAGGGCTGAGTGTGGGACTGCGGCCCATTGGCTTGGCGGTTCAAATCCAGCAGCAGCTCTCTGGGAGCAAGGCTGGGTAGCTCCCACAACCACCACAGGGCAGTGATGGCAAAAAAAAAAAAAAAAAAAAAAAGAACTCAGGCTGAGCCCTGGTGGCGTAGTGGTTGTGGACTGCGGCCCACTGGGTTGGAGGTTCAAATCCAGCAGCAATGCTGGACCTCCTACTCCCACCACCAGAGGGCAGCTCGGCCCAAAAAAACAAAACAAAACAAACAAACAAAGAACTCTAATAACTTGCATATGGAAATGTCTGTTCCTCATTCCTGTAGGAGCAGGAATACATGCATAATAAGCTACACTGAAAAAGGAGCTTTCAGGGCTACCAACCTTACAGTTGAGGTTGAATAGTAATATGCTTCTCCTATATAAGAAGAAAAAGAACTCTTAAGAGCCCCCCAGTAATTTTTTTTTTTTTTTTTAGGCATCACTGCCCTCAGGTGGTGGGAGTAGGAGGCCCAGCCTTTGCTCCTGGGAACCGGAATTGAACCTCCGTCCCAGTGGACCGCAGTCTTACGCACAACCACTACACCACCGGAACTCAGCCCCAGTAAAATAATTTTTAATAAAAAATAATTACGGGCTGAGCCCCGGTGGCGTAGTGGTTGTGCGCGGGACTGCGGCCCACTGGGACGGAGGTTCAATTCCAGCAGTGGGGCTGGGCCTCCTATTCCCACCACTGGAGCAGTGATGCCCCCCCCCCAAAAAAAAATTACACAAAAAACTATATATAACAGATATTTAAAAAGTCATTTTATTGGGGGCTCCTACAATTCTTATCACAATCCGTACATCAATCCATTGTGACAAACACAGTTGTATATTTGTTGCCATCGTTTTCAAAATATTTTCTTTCTACTTGAGCTCTTAGTATCAGCTCATTTTTTTTCCCCTCCCTCCTGTATCAGATCTTTTTTTTTTTTGGAAAGGGGGCATCACTGCCCTCTGGTGGTGAGAGTAGGAGGCCCAGCCTTTGCTCCTGTGGAGCCTCTGCTGGAATTGAACCTCCATCCCAGTGGGCCGCAGTCCCGCGCACAACCACTACGCGACCGGGGCTCAGCCTCATATCAGATCTTTTTTTTTTTTTTTTAGGGCATAACTGCCCTCAGGTGGTGGGAGTAGGAGGCTCAGCCTTTACTCCTGTGAGCTGGAATTGAACCTCCATCCCAGTGGGCCGCAGTCTCGCGCACAACCACTACGCCACCAGGGCTCAGCCCCGTATGAGATCTTTTTAAAAGGTTTAAAAATGGTTCTTGTGGTTTACAGGATCATAATCACCTAGATAGAATAATTTACTACAAAACTAAATACTAAATGACTCCATTATCAAAATGCATTGGGAGTCCAGAGAAGATAACCATGTTCTGAGATGAACATGGAAAGAAGACATCCTTATTATTACCTCCAATAGCATAAATCATGCCTCCCAGAACTGCTACTCCCAGCCCACATCGAGCCTGATGAAGTGAAGATACAGTGGTCCAGTACTGGCTAAATGTGTCAAAGCGTTCTACGCAGCTGAGGGCTCTGCTTTCACTCCAGCGACCCCCCTGCAGTTGAGTGTATCCACCTGAACAAAGAAAGGAATCAAATCTCATAGTTAAACATGCTGATAACACCTGAACATTTACTATAAACACTTCATAATAAGAAATAAATGCTTTAAAGCTAAAACACTGTGAACAGTTCAAAAATGTGTAATTTTTCACCTTTATTTCTAATTGCTTACCAAATGTGTAATTGCTTACCTTGATTTCAAACTAAAATTAAAATTTTTAGTTTTTCATTAGATAATAACTAAATAATCTAAGAAGCCAGACACTTATGTTGCAGAATGTCAGGTAAGTGGTTATTTTGTTGTTGTTGTTTGTTTTGTTTTAGGCATCACTGCCCTGGTGGTGGGAGTAGGGGGCCCATCCTCTGCCCCTGTGGAGCTTGAATTGAACCTCCATCCCAGTGGGCCGCAGTCCCGCGCACAACCACTACGCCACCGGGGCTCAGTCTAAGTGGTTATTTTTATGTGTCTACTGCAACACAATTATAAATCTATATGTGAAATTAAATAGACCTATTTCACACATATTCTGAAGCATACAGTAATAGCACAAAATTAAAAAATAAAGCTTTGATAGTTAATGTAATTTCTGTATATCATATTCAAAACATTTTATCTATTTTTTTTTGGGGGGGGGGGCATCACGGCTCTCTCGTGGTGGGAGTAGGAGGCCCAGCCCCACTGCTGGAATTGAACCTCCGTCCCAGTGAGCCGCAGTCCCGTGCACAACCACTACGCCACCGGGGCTCAGCCCACATTTGATTTATACAGCATTTTTAAAACATTTTCTTTAATCTCTATAACTAATTTAAAAGCTCTCACCTACTGCATAAAGGAACTTTCTTGCTTTTTTCCGAGGTCGAACCTTAGATGTCTGCAGAAAACTACAAAACTTGTTCTCCTTGGAAGATTTGCACACTTCACAATATTCTTTCAGAAGTGTTTGCAATGAAACACGAAGATTAAAATCAGACACACCTAAGGGATGTTTAAAAGAATATTTTATACAACATTGAAAAGTCAATGTTTTATAAAGTTAAGCAATGTCCAACAATGGAGAAATAAAAACTGTTATTATTTTTTATGATGATTGGAGAATATATACATTTGAAAAGGAAGAAGGGGATGACAAGTACATGATGAATATGAAATCATTGAATTGCACATTTTAAAATGTTGACAGGCTAAATGTTTTATCAGTACTAATAGGTATTTTTTAATCTTAAAGGAGACTCTTTTTTTTTTTTTGGCATCACTGCCCTCAGGTGGTGGGAGTAGGAGGCCCAGCCTTTGCTCTGTGGAGCTGGAATCGAACTGCATCCCAGTGGGCCGCAGTCCCGCGCACAACCACTATGCCACCGGGGCTCAGCCCTAAAGGAGACTCTTTTAAGAAGCATGTTTCACAATATTAAAGTTGAAAACATATATGAGAATCTTAAAATAAAGATCTTCAAGTGAGACTGGATCTAATACTTGATCAAAGTTCAAAAATAACAAACATTCAATACTTACAATGTAAAACTAAAAATAATGAAGATTGTCCAAAAGTATGTTATTAAAAAAAGTTGTATCATAAACTTTTGACAATGACAAAGCAAGACACAAGATTATGGTGCGATGAGGACCATCTCCTTTGTAGGACCTCAAACATGATCAGGTGAGTTGTACCCTACTTGAGGGTACCTCGTCAAAGAGGTGAGCTGGAGATGAAAAAGCAACCTCTTGCCACTTGCCAAGTCGTCGGGTCTATCCAAGGGCAGTAGGAAAGTACTATTTCTTAGCTTACAACAAGTTTTCATATATGTCAACTCTCTACACCTCAGAAGCAATATTAAGGAAAGGTCAACTAATAAAGTCTTGAAGATTCTTGCTAACAACTGAAAATCTGGAGATAAGTAGAATGAAGAGGGGAGAAGCAGCACCAAGGACCAAGACATAATCAACTGGCACCACAGAATTCATGTTCTGAAATCTAGTGAGGTGAGGGGTGTCAGGGGGTCTTAAAAAAGGCGAGTTACAGTGAAGGAATTGTGCCCAATCTGACCCCACCACACTGAGGCAAAACACTAAGGGGCGTGCAACAGAACACTAAGGGGAGCAGAGCGAAGTTCTCAGGGAATACCAAAAACAGACTGTGGGGCCAGGGTGTGATTCCCCATCAGACTTGACTGGGAAACACGCTTGAAGGTCAACAAACAGACCTTTAACTATTTATAGGTTTTTCTTTTTTGGTCATTTTAAAAGCTATTGTAATTGTTTTCTTTTGTTGCTTTGTTTTGCTCTGCCTTGTTCGGTTATTTTTTAGGCATCACTGCCCTCAGGTGGTGGGAGTAGGAGGCCCAGTCTTTGCTCCTGGGAGCCGGAATTGAACCTCCATCCCAGTGGGCCGCAGTCCCACGCACAACCACTACGCCACCGGGGCTCAGCCACCTCTGCCTTGTTTTTTATTGGAGCAGAAAGCCCCAGCTTTCTCCATCAGAGGGGATGGTGGTTTCAAACTGCCAACCTTTGGGATCGCAGCCCATCTTGTGACCACTACATCACCAGGGCTCCTTCTGCCTTGTTTTTTGTGCATATTATTATCTCTGCAGGTCTATCTCGATAAGATAGGCAGAATAAACAATCTGGAGAAAACAACAGGACCGGCTGAGCCCCGGTGGCATAGTGGTTGTGTGCGGGACTGCGGCCCACTGGGACGGAGGTTCGATTCCAGCTCCACAGGGGCAAAGGATGGGCCTCCTACTCCCACCACCAGGGCAGTGATGCCTAATAAATAAATAAATAAATAAAAAAGAAAACAACAGGACCAACAGTTCTGGGGGGAGGGGAGGAAGTGGGTGTTAACAAACCCAGGGACAAGGGAACAACAAGTGATCTAAAATCAGTGACAGGTAGGGTGTAGGAGGCCTGGTAGGAGAGAAAGGGGGGCGAATCACAATGATCTATATCAGAGGTTCCCAAACTTATATGGTCTACTGTCCTCTTAAAAAAAAAAACAACCGGGCTGAACCGGGCCCCCAAAACAAAACAAACAAAAAAAGTAAAAAGAATGGAGAAAAAAAACTGAAACAAAACTCATTATATAAAAGACCAAACTAACTAGTTGAATACAGCCTTCCCTTCTGATCTGTAACTAAACTGCTTTCATCTGAGCCAAATAAGAGATGGTGTGTAAGGGGAATAAACACACTGAGAGGTACACACACCTTAGAATAACCAATTGTTTGAGATCCAATGAGCAGCAATTATCCAACAACAAAACTTAGAAGAGTTAGGAAAGCAGAAGGAATGGAAACAGGAAATACAGGCAATCAGTGGAATAAGGGATACTACATTGTGGGGACTGAAATCAATGACTTGAAACAAAACATATATGAACTGTTGAATGGAAAACTGTTTGGCTCTGTAGGGCTTCACTCAATTCATAGTGAAAAGTAAAGATGCTTCTATTTCACTCATAACCTATGACATATATCAATATAGAAATCATTTTATAGTGAGAAAACACTGGACTTAGTTTGAGTTTTGTTTGCAGCATTTTCTTTAAATGTTAGGACTTGCTGGATTTTTCAGGGTGAGAAAAAAAATCTCTTCTTTTTTTGGTGGGGCATCACTGCCCTCTGGTGTTGGGAGTAGGAGGCCCAGCCTTTGCTCCTGTAGAGCTGCTGCTGGAATTGAACCTCCATCCCAGTGGGTCACAGTCCTGCACACAACCACTACACCACCGGGGCTCAGCCCAAGAAGAAATCTTCTATAGAAATAATTAGTACTGGGCTGAGCCCCGGTGGCGCAGTGGTTGTGCACGGGACCGCGGCCCACTGGGATGGAGGTTCAATTCCAGATCCACGGAGCAAAGGCTGGGCCTCCTACTCCCACCACCTGAGGGCAGTGATGCCCCCCTAAAAAAATAATAAAACATAATTAGTATTATGAAAAGTAGCAATGATTTGCTGGCACTGCTAGTCATTTACCTACAAAATTACTATCTCTTAGCATTAATTCCAAGAAAGGCAAGTAAGGATTTAACTGAGACATACTAAAAAACTACTTCCCAACCACCACAGTAACAAATTATATTATACCTACAATATTTAAAAACTAAAACTATCATAATTCAAATGGAGAAAAAGTTGGAAAATTAAACAACTAATCTGATATATAAAGCAGAAAATTACCTTCTATATACTTTAAAAGCCTTTGAGGTGGTAGCAAAGGGAATCGTATTGGGTCTAGCACTTCCACGACATGCTTTCTTCTCTTTCCCAGATCTTTCAGAATCCACTGCATTGCGGCTAAGAAGACCTGGTATTCATCCTCGATGCTAAGCTCCTCACTTCGCAAAATTTTAACCAGCTGATCCTTTGTAAGTGCCAGGAACTCTTCCCCACTATGAACTTCCAAGAAATGGACATGAATATAGTTTTCTGTGAATTCCAGAAGATCATGGCAGGCAATTTGCTCAGAGAACTGAAAAATCCCAATGCAGTTCAATGGATCAATTTGTCCTTTCAGAAATTCACAGCAAAGATTAACAACTTCAGTCAACTGCAACATGTCTGCTGCAACGATTAACTCCTGGACATTATTCACACCTATATTCACTATACCTAGGGAAGTAGAGAGACAAAATAGCCATTAAAATAAAATAAAAATCTGACTTAGAATATTCAAAAAGCATACTTAATTCTGCAGATGGCTTAGTTTTCTAAATAAAAAGGCAACAGAAGATTTGTATGAAGAACACCAAGTTTAATGATAATAACATGTATAAAGCACTTAACAATGACCCAGACACATATCTCTTCTTTACTTCATATACTCATACACATTAATACATATGAAGCAATAATTTCTCACATATTCAATAAGCCTTCACTATAAACCTTCTATTCACTGCTACCAAGTTGATTCCAGATGACTATACAGGGCAGGGTAAAACTGTCCCTGTGGATTTCTGAGACTGCAACTCTTATTTTGGGTTTTTTTTTTTTTGGGGGGGGAAACACTGCCCTCTGGTGGTGGGAGTAGGAGGCCCAGTCTTTGCTCCTGTGGAGCCACTGGTGGAATTGAACCTCCATCTCAGTGGGCCGCAGTTCCGCGCACAACTACTATGCCACCGGGTCTCAGCCCTGACACTGTTAACTCTTTACAGGAAAGAAAAGTCTCGTCCTTCTCCATGGAGCAGCAAGTGGTTTCAAACAGCTGATCCTGCGTTCAGAAGTTAACACTTAACCACAAACTCGCACACTGGATTAGGAAGACCAAGAAGAATCAATGCATTTGAATTATGGTGCTGGGGAAGAATATTGAAAAAGCCATGTACTTCCAAAAGAACAATCAGATTTGTCTTGGAAGAAGTACAGACAGACCATTCCTTAGAGAAAAATATGGCAAGACTTAATCTCATGTACTTAAGCACCTCAACAAGTCATTCTGAAAAATGATCTCAAGAACCCCTCCATATTAGTTTATACATGTCACTATGAAGAGCTGCATTATTTTCACAGGATCATTTTTATAGTCCCCAAATTAATGATCATTTTTCTGAAATTTCCCAAAGAGAAATATGTAGCAGAAAAGATCATCTTTAGTCACTTTCCAGGTTTAAATATTTATTTTTTTAAAAAAATGCTTAAGAACGGCTGAGCCCCGGTGGTGTAGTGGTTGTGCGCGGGACTGTGGCCCACTGGGACGGAGGTTCAATTCCGGCTCCCAGGAGCAAAGGCTGGGCCTCCTACTCCCACCACCAGGGCAGTGATGCCTTAAAAAAAAAAAATGCTTAAGAACATTGGTTCACAACCTGGGGGCCAAACGACCCTTTCATGGGGGTTGCCCTGTTCATAACAGTCGCAAAATTAGCTAGGAAGTAGAAATGAAAATAATTTTATGGTTGGGAGGGTCACCTCAACATGAGGAACTATATTAAATAAAGGGTTGCAGCATTCGCAAGGTTGAGGATCACTGTTTAAGAAGGTCGTGTAATTATTTCCTACTGTGCAGTAACTTTTTTTGGGGGGGCATCACTGCTCTCCAGTGGTGGGAGTAGGAGGCCCAGCCCCACTGCTGGAATTGAACCTCCATCCCAGTGGGCCGCAGTCCCGCGCACAACGACTACGCCACCGGGGCTCAGCCCGTGCAGTAACTTAAGGAGAGGGCAGAGTGTATTTTCTTTTTTTTGTTGCTTTTGGGGGGGCATCACTGCCCTCTGGTGGGAGAGGAAGGACCAGCCTTGCTGCTGCTGGATTTGAACTGCCAAGCCAGGGGGCCACAGTCCCGCACTCAACCGCGACGCCAGCAGGGCTCAGCCCCACCCAGTGTACTTTCAAAACTAGACAGAATTATCTTTCCCCCCACGTTTTTTCTAACTGTGTTGTTGTCAGGTGCCAGTTGAGTTGGTTCCAACGCACAGCAACCAGAGATAACAGAGCCCACACGAACCAGTTCGTGCCACCCTCCCCAGAGCAATACATGCTCAGTACAGAAAAAACACGCCAGGCACGAAAATGCAAGAATCACACTTCTTCCTAGCACTCTAGTGTGTTTCTTTTCATCCTTTTTTCCTGCACACATCTCTATTATGCATGTGACTTGTAATTTATGTTTATTTATGCCATGAAAGTTCTTCAAAAATATTTTTAAGTAAAAGTGTCCAATAGGATAATGCATGCTAATTATAAACATTGGGGGGAAACAAACATAGGGAAACATAAGAATCTTTCTATATCTATCACCTACAGGTAAGCATTGTGAATATTCCAATTTCTTCACATACACAAATAGACAAAATTATTATTCTTCAACAAAATAAGGATATTTGCATTCGGATTTTTTTAATGTAATATCTTCTCCAGGAAATAATATATGCGAATCATTTGCAAGCTCTAAGTATTTATTATTTACATAAATAAAATGCATTTATATACCATAACCTATTGTGGAAAATATTATACTCACAATTATGTATTATATACAATAGACTATGTTAAGTAATACAATAATAAACAATATGATATTTATTTACCCACATCTCTAATTAATTAGGATTCCTAGAAAAGAATATTGGGTCAAAAGGTAACTTTTCAAAGGCTCCTAACAACACATTACCAAATGAGCTTCCCTATGATTTGCAGCTGTCGCTGTTAGCTATAGTGGGGGGGGGTGGGGGAGGGTGTCAGGCCGTAACTCATGGCAACCCAGGAGCAAAGGAAAGTCCCACTCCTCAGTCTGGTGCCATTCCCATGACTGGCTGCAGACTGGACTGTCGTGATCCACAGGGTTTTCAAAGGCTGGTTTTTAGATGCAGGTCACTAGTTGTCTAAGCTCTGCTGAAACCTGTCCAGTCTCACAGCCACACGCAAGCTTTCACTGATGGATAGGTGAAGGCTGGGTGTGAAGTGCAAAAGAAACTGGGTCTCCCCCAAGGACGGTGAGAATTCTACCAGTCAACCACCACTGCCCCCTCCCCTCTCAACAAACAAGTTTATATTCCCCCAGCAGTTCATGAACAATTGTATCATTCTTCACTCAAAGCTGGAGGCTCATTTAACATACCTGTGTAAATGAAATCTAGAAGTACACGGAAGATTCTAGCTTCGATTCCTAGAATCTGTACAACATCTTTTGAGGATTCTTTCATCCCGCCAGTGAACAAAGCTGCGAAGTAGGGACTACTGGCAGCCAAAACCAGTCGATGAACTTCAAAAGTTTCTTTCCCAACTTGCAGTTGCACATCACAGAAATGCTGTCCATTCCTCATTTTATTGATCTGAGCCATGATGAACTGGGAATGCTTATCTGATGTAAAAGGACTATCATCAGCCTTGGGACTGCCCTCATTAGCCATGATGGTGATGTATTAATTAAAAGAACTGTTGTCCATAATCTGATCGACCTTGAAAGAGAAAACACAAAAAGATCAAGCTTTGCATTTTTATATGTAACATGTCTCCCACAAATGAAACATTCCCTACTATCAAAGAAATTTACTATCTACTTAGGTATATTAAACCCATGAAACAAATAAGGACTAAATTGTATACTATTCCTAATATATTTTCAGGTCAGGGAATAATGAGAGCTAAAATAACTGGGGAAAACGTGATACAAAAAATGGGACTGGGCTGCGCTCCAGTGGCGTAGCGGTTGTGCGCGGGACTGCGGCCCACTGAGCTGGTGGTTCAAATCCAGAATCAGTTCTCCAGGAGCAAGGCTGGGCCTCCAACTCCCATCAGAGGGCAGTGATGCCTCCCCACTCCCCAAAAAATGAGACCTCAATGTGTACTGAAATAACAATAGTACTAAGGTTTTAGAAAAAGACATAAGCCCTTGTGTAAGGAGTACAGGAAACAAGATATATAGGCAGAAAAAAGGTTTTGTACATTGTAGCAAGGAAGTATACATGGTGTAGGCAGAACGATCTTTTTTTTGTTATTTTGGTGGCATCACTGCTCTTCGGTGGCCCCACTGCTGGATTTGAACCTCCGTCCCAGTGGGCCGCAGTCCCACGCACAACCACTACGCCACCGGGGCTCAGCCCCAGAACAATCTTTTAAAAAGCCATTGAGTAGGTATTTAAAAGAATTTAAAGCAGGGGTCAGATACCTGTACATCAATGTTGACTGCAGCATTATTCACAAAACCCAAAAAGTAGGACCAACCCAAATATCCAGAAACAAATGAATGGATAAACCAAACTTGATGCACATGTATGATGGATTATCATTCAACTACAAAGAGAAATAATTTGATACATATTACAACATGGATGAACCTTTAAAACATTACGTGAAATAAGCCAGGCACAAAAGGGGAAATATTCTATGATTTCATTTATATAAAATGAAATATTCAGAATAGGCAAATGCCTTGAAACAGAAGGCAGGTTTGGTGGTTACTGGGTATTTGTGGAGAGGAAGAGTACAGAATTTCTATTTGGGGAGATGAACAAGTTTTAAAAATTAATACTTGGGCTGAGCCCCGGTGGCGTAGTGGCTGTGCGTGGGACTGCGGCCCACTGGGTTGCAGGTTCAAATCCAGCAGCAAGGCTGGGCCTCCTACTCCCACCACCAGAGGGCAGGGATGCTGCTCCCCAAAACAAAAAAAAAATTAATAGTGGTGATAGTAGCAAAAATATAAGAATACTAAGTACAAGAATAAAAGTATGGAGCGGAGGTAGCAATTATGCTTGGTTCAACTGTTTGCTTAAAACCTTTCAATGTGGACTTTCAGGTAAATGAACTAGGAATTAACGATCCCAGAAAAGAGTTTTCCAGCTTCACTATGAGAATCAACCGGGTCAACTTATGTTATATTCTGAATAAAGAAACCATGAGATGTGTTAATAGGCAAGTCTGTGGACATGACGTTCACGGGGGAGCTAAGATGACTAGAATTTCAAGCATAAGACATAAGGACATCTGATAAGAAGGCCGACAGAAATGGTGTGGATGGTGATTAGAAAGAAAAGGGGGGGAGGGAACTACACTACACATTGGGTCAAATTCAACAAAAGTGAAAGTAACTAAGGGGATTATCATGACTATCCAGGACCCAAAGAGAAATTTGGTTGAGTTCTTATATCTACCTTATGTTAAAGGTGGCGTTTAACCGGGCACCTCAGAACAACGTTGACTGGTCTCTACCTAGGACTTGACCTGCATGTATCATTAAAACATGACCTTGCTGGCAGGCTTTTTGCTGTTTTAGATTTCTCCCTGTCACAGAATTTGGAACTGCTCACTGCGTAATTACAGGCCTCGCGCGTCTTCAAAGTATCAAGCATCAAGCATTGGGCTAAAATAACACCTCCTGGGCTGAGCCCCGGTGGCGTCGTGGTTGTGCGCAGGACTGCGGCCCACTGGGACGGAGGTTCGATTCCAGCAGTGGGCCTGGGCCTCCTACTCTCACCACCGGAGGGCAGTGATGCCAAAAAATAAAAATAAATAAAAATAAAATAACACCTCCTACGCTATGGCTCGCCAGCCTCATAGCCTACACGGCGGAAAGCCGCTGTGCCTGGCGCTGCGGATGCTACCGTCCCACTGTCACGGGGCACACCGTTCCACTGTCCCCACGGCCAGGGGCACCTCGTTCCACGGGGAGCACTCCACGTCGGGAGCACTCAGTGCACAGGGATGTAAGAGGCCTGCCTCAAGGGACCCCCACCTTGGAAATGGTGGGGGGAGCCAGAGGCGGTCAAGGGGGGCCCGCTTGGTGGCTGTGACGGTGCGGCGGGCGTGCGGGCGACGCTCCCGCAGCGGAGCTCTGGACGAATCGGCAGCAGCATCAAAAGCACGAGGATCTCTGGGCGCTTGCGCGGGACACCGGACCTGGGGCGAGCCGGGGCGACCCCAAGGGTGGGACAGCGCCCCCGGGTTCTCGAAAGGCCGGCGCTGGCCCCTCGGACGGCTGAGGGAACCACTGAGAGGCCCGCGGCGCAGCCTGCGGACTCCCCGGTGGGGGCGGGGAGGCGAGGCCGGCCCGTGCGGGCCCAGCCGAGCCCCGGTGGGGGCGGACACGCCTGGGCTGTGGGAGGAAGGAGGGCTGCGGCGGCAGGAAGAAAGGCGGGGAGGAAAGCGGCTCCGGAGACACCTCGCGTGGCTCGAGCGAGTCGAGGAGCCAGCGCCCCACCCCGTGCTAGACGCGCCCGGGACGCAGGGCTTCCTTACCCGCCGCTTCCCTTTCCCGCCGGCGCCGGGGCCAGGTTCTGCGCGCGCAGTCGGGGCCGGCCGGGCGCGGAGGGGGCGGGGCCACGGGGCGGGAGGCGCCGGGGAAAAGGGCCGTCTGC
>PVJH01042759.1:0-14066 GCA_004026705.1 Nesogale talazaci | reverse complement strand
GATCGTTTTTAGCCTTTTTTCTGGGAAGGCGGTGGGGGATGGGGTGAGGGAGTGGAGGCAATAGAGACCCACTTGTCCAATGTGTCATTTTAAACACGGTGGGCAGGCGGCGGGTGGCAGCTTTATTGATCACCGCGCGCTCGCTGGGGTGCTGGTAAATGCAATTGCTTGCTCTGCCAAGCACACAGGGGATAAGCCCAGCATTGTGCTGGCTTCCCACAGCAGCTCTCTGATCTTGAATTATGAAAGGATTAGACAGGTTTGGGGGGGAATGGAGGCTCTGTTGTTTTTCTTCCTGCTTTCTTTCGTGAAGACTTGAGGGTGAGGAAAAGCCGAGAATAAAGCGCTAATATATTTTTTTGTAAGTCCAGCAGCTGATGTCCATTGGAAAGTAGAGTGGGAGATGTCTGATTTATCCCTCTGATTATTTGCCAAGTCAGAACTCATGATGCGAATAATGACTTCTCTCTCTAGAGTGAGGGATTCATTAGTGTGCCACCTCGCGTCCTGCCACGGCCCTGAAGTGCCTGCGTTTACTGCCAACCTTATGGGCCTGGTATTCTGTCTTGGTGCCTCTGAGGGTGGAAGTCCGTGCCTGCTTAACAATGAGATCATTCTAGTTTTCAGATCTACTTTTCTTTTCTCTTCTGTCAGAGCCAACTGACCTACAAGCTGGATATCATTTTCATTTAAAACAAAAAAAGCTACCCAATATCTCTACCACCATTCCTGGGCCCATTCTCGCTTCTCTCTACCTGTCTAACTTCTAGAACTTTCCCGGAAACCCCCCTCTGCCCATCCCGTCATCCTCCGCTCCTATGGTCCTCACTCAAAGCACTTCGAATGATGTGAGGCTTTCCCTTCTGGTACAACTGCATCGGCAACCACCAAACTCCTTGACTAGCTCCTGCTGTCCTTATTGGGGTGTGTGTGTGTGTGTGTGTGTGTGTGTGTGTGTCAGGGGAACGCTTTGCAGACGGTTAGGACCCTGGTGGCAGAGTGGGTTACTCATTATCAAGGTCAGCAGTTCAAAACCACCAGCTGCATCTTGAGCGAAAGGTGTATTTCCTACTCCTTTAGAGAAGCACAGAAACCCACAAAGGCACCTCTGCTCTGTTCTGTCATGTGGGTCACCAGAAGTCAGGGCGGCCGCCAGGGCAGCGAGGGTTTTTTGAGTTATAGAGCCCAGTCCCTTGACTGGAAATGCCTATCCTTCCATTGGACTTCACTTAAATAATAGCTTCTGAAAGTATTACCTGAAGCCCCTGCAGCTAGGTTCTCTAATACCACATTTATCTTTTGGGGTGCTTATCACACATTATGACAACTGTCTACATACCTGCATGCTTTTGTCCACAGGGAGGGCAGGAGTGTGATTCCCTGATGGACATCTAGCGTTGAGTCACGTAACAGAGGAAACATTCAAGTACCTGTTGCCTCTCTCTGCTCATCCCACCACGTTTGGGTACAGGCATGCAAGGGACAGAAACCATCTCTAAAGAACTTTCCTTGCAGATCCAACCTCATCTGCAGCCACCACACTCCGTGGCTAGATTATGCTCTGTCCTTATTTGGGGGTCCTTTACAGAGGCTAATGATTAACAATTAGACAACATTTGAGACCTGTGCATTATTTCTCCTGCACGTAACTGCCTCGTGTCGTTGTTCAGCAACCAGCCTCCCCTGGGTTGATTCCAGCTTTCAAATTCTAATTTGTGGCTGTGCCGTTCTTTTAGGTCTTGGGGTCCTTCCACTGCAGTCAGTGGGAAAAGGAGGTGTATTTCCTAATTACTTCTGTCTGGAGGTGACCTGCTTCTCTTCCAATCACATTTCATGGCTAAGAACGGACCCAGCTCAACACAGGCAGTGAAAGGGCTCGATTGAGGGTATGGCGGAGAAAAATGGCCCCTGCCTCAAAGGAAGTGATGGGGAATCATTTAAGGAAATGAAAGATCAAGTCGAGTGGAAAGAACTGAGGGAAACTGAGGCTGAGAGGAAACCCTAAGAGAAGATTCAGCATCCTCGTTTTAGAGGAGAAGCAGCAACTCCAAGGCCACACAACTGTTTCCTGGAAGGCCCGGCCTGGGAGTTGAATTCAGATGGCCTGTCTTCTTACCCCTCGGGTGTTGAATGAGTCACCTTTGCAGCTCTGAGCTTTGTTGGTCACCTGCAAAATGAGTTTTGTGCCAGATGTGCCTTAAGATTCAGTGCAGATGGTTGGGGTGAAGGGGCCACACCCAGGGTCTTGGAAGTGTCTTCTAAGAACAGTGTAAATCAGGCTCCTGACACTAGACTTGACAACAGTGGAGAAGTGCAAAAGCGACCCATGACCACTTATTCCATCTGCACCTTCTCTGCTGATCAGAAGTCAACAAAACAGAGCACAGTGTGGAGACGCTTGAGAAACCAGCAGACATGCTGATCCATGCAGCTGCCTTCCTTCAGAATTGGTCACTCGAAGCTCTCTGTCCTTCCTTTGGACAAGATTTAGACCATCGCCCAATGAGGATGTGGGCAAGGCTGCTTCCCACAAACTGGAGGCAAGCATCGGAGAATGGATTGCATTCTGATGGTGAAAATCGGTCCTGTCCTCTCCTTTCAACCCCTCTCAGCATGCATTTCCTATTGCTCAAGATGTGCTCAAAACCTCCCATTTGAAGACAACTCAAATGAAAGAAGAGAATAAGATGAGTGCATGCGAAATCTATCTTGGGGGTAAAAAAGGCACTCCAACAAAGAAGCTTCAGAGAGAACTTCAGAGATAAGCAAACTGGACTCATCATTTTTTTAAGGTGTTACTGGGGGAGGGAAAAAATAGGTCACATATCATTTGAGCCGAGGCATTTTTCTTCTAAAGCTAATGACTTTCTAACCACCACCCCCATTCAGCTAAACGATTTAAGCTGAAATCCGCAAAGTGCAAATCAGTCAGAGTATGTCCTAGACCTCTTGTCAGCTTTCCTGTTCAGTGCCACCACTGCATTTTCTCCAAAGAAAACGAAAGGCGTCCTCCAAGTTCCAAGAACTAAGTACGGCCCTCGTGCATGTGACTCAGTAAATGCTAGCACGATTCATCGCTTTCATACCCCGGCCTCCTTTCTGCCATATATCTTACCTCCCTGTCCTGGAGAGAAATCTCCCTCTCTTCCTCAATCCTGAAGGGGACACTGAGGTGACAAAGAAGTGAAACTGCTTGGGAAGTTTCTGGAAAAGTGACCTCTAGGTTCAGTTTGTCAAGGAAGGCCTCCCCACTCCCACCCCCACTGCTGCCATTTAATTCTGCTCCCCTTCCACCCCCCAAACTGCAGCCCAAGTCTACACAGGGGAAAGTGAGCTGACTAAAGAATCTTGATTCTGCTTCATGGTCTAAAGAAACACGGTCCCATGGCTTTTGACCTCCACAGGTTGGAGGAGATGATGTTCCACATGGCTCAGAGCAAGGGGGTTTATTGCACGTTTGCCTCACAGACTCCCCAACAGTTTAATTGCCATAGAAATAGCTAACACATGTGGCAGGTTTTTAAAGCATCCACCCACCCACTGGATTTGCTTCTCATGTGACTACCCAGGGCTGGCCACTTCTGCACTCACTGGTGCTCTGGTTCTTGGCTCTGAGGGGAAGAGTCACATGGTTCCAGGGGGAGAGGAGGCAGACTCTCAGCTTCTCTGACCCATTGAGTGAAGTCTTAGCTGTCTTTGTTTTTATTGTTTTTCTTTTTCAGTAGTGGTGATGGCTTTGTCTGTTGGTTGGTTTTTCTTCTTTGGGAGGCATGTTATTAAAGACACTTCGTTGTCAGCCCTAAAATGCCTATGGTCCTGTACCCCATGGCTCATGAGCCCATAGTTCGCTGGGCTAATCTGGCCCTCAGACTCCCCTAGTCTTCTCATGTGAAAGTTACCACAGTATTAACCTATGGAAAAGCAGAGGGGGAGGCGCTATCTACTGAAAGCAATGCAAATGTTTCCTCGGAAGGAACTCATCATCTTTACACTGTATTTAGATAATAAAAGTAATCCCAAAGATGGCATGTAGATGAGCTTCTTTTGCATACTATTCTTCTTCCTAGAGTGATGCTGCCTCTTGCCTAATCCTTCAAACTCAAAGGCCAAGCTCACTGTCAGTTAGCCAGTTAGTCTGATGCATACTGACCCTGTAACGCACAGTAGAACTGTCCCTTTGGGCTTCAGAAGCTTTAAATCTCGAGAGGTTCAGAAAGCCTCAGCTTTTTCCGGAGGAGTGGCTGGAGATTTCAAATAGCTGACTTCATGGGCAGCAACCTGGGGCTTAATCCATTATGGACCCAGGCTCCGTTCTTTTTTTTTTTTTTGGGGGGGTGGGGCATCACTGCTCTCCGGTGGTGGGAGTAGGAGGCCCAGCCCCACTGCTGGAATTGAACCTCCGTCCCAGTGGGCCGCAGTCCCGCATGCAACCACTACACCACCGGGGCTCAGCCCCAGGCTCCGTTCTTAATCAGCAAGCTCCAGTTAACAAATGCCTCAAAATATCAGGCATGGGTTCACTGTTCTCTGGCCTTTTTTTAATCTACCACAGTGTCTCCTAGGTATTTCTGGAGAGCCCTAACTCAACTTATTATGCATCAATGCCCATCAAAAGAATACTTTCTTTGTCTCTGGATGTGGCTAAGGTTTCCTCTAACACAAGTGCCATGAGGCTGCTGGGGAAAGTATGTGCGGAAGGCCTCTTCCTTTCCCATTCAGAGAGGTGCCTTCTCACCTGGCTCAGTCATCTCTGTCCAAGGAAGTCTCTCTTGAACCACTCCATCAACCTCTCACCTTTCATCCACAGGGCAATCAAGGGTCCCTCCAACCTTCACACTCGTGCCGACAATGGCATCTCTGAACCTGTATCTCTTCTCCCCTCTGTCCCCAGGGACAACAGAATCTACCTCTGCTGGTTAGAGACTGGTGCTTTGTGTACCAAGACATCTTGATAAGCTATGCCGGCTCATTTGGACTGAGTGAGACAAGAAGGGCTGTAAGATGAGGACTTTTTTCTAGTGTCCTGGAATAATGCTGGAAGAACAAGGGATCTAGGATTAGACGTGAGCCAGGAGAGGTGAGAAGAGGCATTGGGAAGAGATGACCCAGTCTGAATGGAAATATGGGGCCCAGGAGACAAGAAAGTGAGATGAATTCCCAGTGGCTGACGGATGGACTTTATAGAAGAGGAATGTCACATTTTTTAGTATAAAATGCCATGAACATCAGTTTTTACTAAAAGGAGGTGAATCCTGATATGCATCATGAACAAACATCACTTGGTTGTTCATGTGAAATGGCGAATGTTTCGATGTGTGTCTTCACTGCGATTTTTTAAAAGCGATGCTGCATGAATTACATTCCAGGAAATCATCAAATTCATTTATAGAAACCCTCAAGGTATAGGTTTACAAACAGTGACAACCACTACTAATAAATGAAGATCATCATTACGTAATTATTTCAGGATATCAAGATAGGTTACCCCCATCAGCACTCAAATGAACGGAAGCTCTTTTTTTTTTTTTCCACAAGAAGGATATTGCATCTGACATGAGGCATGTGGGCTTTTCCTGCTTCCTTTTAACACAGCTCTTCTTAGATGCATGCATTCCCTTCCCACGGTTGTGCTAGTGGTGTTTGGGAGGAGAGGAGGGAGGAGGAAGATTCTTCCATATTTGTATTACTGCCAGGTCTACAGACAGAATGTGCCACCTTGCGATGGAATGGGAGAGAAATGAAAAATTCCATGGAAGTGAGCCTCCTGAAGGTGAGGTGGTGGGGTGGGGTGAAGGGTCTTGTTAAAATGCAGGATTCCCAATTACTCTTAAATTTCAGAGAAAGGACAAATTATTTGTCCACTATGTGAAAAACGTCACGAAATCTGCCATTGAGCCCAGACCCACTCACAGAGACCCTGTCAAGACAGGGTAGAACTGCCCCCTTTGGGTTTCTGCAATTTTAAATCTGTATAGGAGCGGACAAATGCCCTGAGGCCACTAAGGAGGTCCTGACATCAGTGTTCGAAGGAGCCCGAGTGGGACAGTGTTTCCTCATTGGGCTTCAGTCTGAAAGGTCAGCAGTTTGAAAGACCAGTCCTTCCAAAGGAAAAACTTCAGGTTTCTACTCTGTAAAGAGTTGCCGCCTTGCAAACTCCCAGGAGCAGTTCTTCCCTGTCCTGTAGAGTCACTAAGGATGAGCTGCCATCAAGTTCCATGGTCGTGAGCTTACTTTCGGTTCGGAGCATCAAAGTCACAGTCATGTTGTTAGATGTTTTCCAGTGAGTTCTGCTGCATGGTGCCTCTCTCTCTGTACTACTAAACAGAATGCTAACCAACTCTACACCATCCTCACAATGTTTACATTGGAGCTCATTGTTGTAGCCAGTCAAGATACCCAAATCATTAAATATCTATGATATTTCAAGAAAAATGACTACTCAAGTTCATTGAAGGTCTTTCACTTTTTTGTTGACCTTCCACTTTGCCAAACTCGAGGTCCTTCTGCAAGGACTGGCCCCTCCCGATAACAAGGGTGTGAGATGAAGTCTCGCCATTCTCACTACTGGGGCGCATTCTGGCTGTACTTTTTCCAAGACAGATGTGTTTGTTCTACTGGCAGCCTGTGGAAATTTTCACATTTTTCACCGACACCGTAAGTCAGATGCATCCATTTTTTTCCCTCTAATTTTCTGAATTTCTTGCCTAGCTTTCAGAGGAATATGAGGCAATTGAAAACATCACAGCCTTTGCTCTTTAACACAAATGCATCCTAGGAACTGTCTAAAAATCCGGCGAATCCATTTTAAAGGGTAATGCAGAATAGGCCCTTCAAGCTGAATGCAGCTTTAATTACTACAGAGGCCAGTGAATGTGCACTGGCATTGAGGTGGCTTTGATGCAGCAGTCCAATACCCATGCAAAGCTAGCTCCTTGCCATCGAGGCCACGCTGACTCATGGTGGCTATAGAAACAACCCAGTGGGTTCGGGGGATGTGAAGTCTTTCTGGGAGTAGAAAGTCTTATCTTCCTCTAGAGGAATGGCTGGTGGCTTCAAACTGTGGGCCTTCTGGTTAGCATCCTAACACATAATCTACTACGCCAACAGGGCTCCCATAACCACCCAACAGGAACCTCTGTGTCCTACCCAGAGTTAATAACAGAGGGAAGCACAGGCTGAAGACCATCCAAAGAGGCCAGCTGAGTGTGCACCGCCTCGTCAGACTGGGCTCCTTTGCATGCAACTGCATGCAGACCTGCATTTATATTTCCAAATTTTATTTTTAGAGAGATCTAAGCGATTCTAGTGACAACATGAAATAAGAGAAAACACTTGTTTACTGCAAAAGAGAAAAGACCCTTATTCTACATGTGCCTAGTAAAATACAATGGAGCTGTACTTATTAAGTTACGGCTGACTGTGAAATGTGAGGAATCTGTTTCATTTTTATTAAGGCTGGATTTATTGCTTTGGCTTATTGGTTTATGCTCTTGAAACTTATTTGCGTCTCTAGGTAATCTGCCCAAGGGAAAGGGGGTGAACCAGCTGTCGGCTGGGCTACAGCAGCCTACGAGGCTCTAGGTATCAACTAACATTGGCCTATGCCAGCACTCTCAAAGAGCAACCAAACACACGGCCCCCAAAGAATTTCCCCACTCATTCCAACCTCCTCCGAATGAACCTTCTATTGAGAACCCTCATATATTTTCACCTTTGTACTGTCTCTCTTCTCTTAAATCTGTCAGCTCAAATCAGACTTGCCCTTCAAGGTTCAACAGAAAGACCGCATTTCCTCAGTTCTCTAGCCTGTCGGTTCTCAATAGGGAGTGGGATAGTCTTAGGGGACCTCCTACAAACCAATAAGCAAACAAAAACCAAAAAACTCGATGGAAAAACAAACAGAGACAACCACAAGTTTTACATAAGAGAAAGCATACAAGGACAATAGGCAAAATCTGACAACCTCAAGTCTTAGGGAGGACACAGGTTTACAAATGCTCATGCACTGTTGATGAGAATGCAAATTTTGGACAACCGTTATGGAAACCAACTTGACTTTATTCCTTAGATTCAAATGTTTACATAATCTAATGATACATCAATTCTATTTCTAAGTGTGTGGGTATTAAACTACTGAATACATATACCAAGGGGCATGTATCAAAACCCCTAACAGCCTCGTTCATAATAATGATCTAGAAGAAAACCAGATATCTATCAACAGGAGAATGGATGTGTGAATTGTGGTATATCCATTTACACAATGGTATGGAATATTAAAAATTTGAAAACCAGTGAAGCACAACAAGACTAATAAAACAATATGAGCAATTCTAGATTTATAACACTAATGAATACATGCTACAAGAACCCTTTTCATAATAAAACTATGTTCGCAAAATAAATGTGGAGACTGTGAAGCTGTTTAATAAGGGAAGCAAAACACTGAGAAGCAGAGGGCTCAGGATAATGGCTACCTAACATTGAAATCCAAGGATGGTTTGAAGAACCCTCAGAGTCAGTACTATGTTGTCAAAGATCTCCTTTTGTGTTGGGTGATGGGCTCACTGATGATTATCACCTCACTAAAAAGAACTAAGAAAACTAACAGAAAGCATCGGAGTAGAAATTGAACCTGCATAGACCCGTGATAAGTTTGAGATGGTTACCAAAGGTTATACTGAATTAGTCGCATTAACGTAACACGTGAAACAGAAGAAGAAAGGGAATGGGGAGGGGACACAGGAAGGGTAGAGAAAGCAGAGAGAGGAAGAAACAGATGAGCAGAGAAAAGAAATGAAGTTGTGTATGAGAGTTGGCATATATTATAAACATTATTTGAAGAGTAAAAAGGACTTTAGCAACCATTTTTTTTTTATAAAGGGGGTGAGGGAAGATGGGACAAGGTGGCTGGTAGGGCTGCAAGCCAAAGTTGAAGCTCCTACAAAGATGTGTTTTTCCTGTGACAGCTGAACCGATGTATTAGGTTGCACCATGCACAGGCCACTGAATACATACATTGTGGGTGGTAATTTTTTTGTACATTAATAGTATTGCTCCTGGACTGTAAATTGCTCGAAGCTTCTGGATCGTCCATGATGCACAGCGCCTTGGGTGGAGGGAGTGCTCCCAAATGTGCTGAATGAACAAAATACACAACATGGTGCTCTTGTAAGTGCAAGTCAAATCGTACTGTAACCAAATCATAAAAGCGTTCATTACACACAAACATAAAAAGCTGTTGTTCTTACTAACTTCCATCTGGTCCATACATTTTCAAAGATCAGTGAAAATTTAGAGCAGATTTTACATTTCAACATCTTAGGTATACTCTGAATCAACTCATCCATTGCAAGCCCCTTAGTGGATCGGCCCTTACCCCGCTCCTTCCATCTGTTTCCTGTACCCATTCTTCCTTCTTAACCCTCTGAACTTTCCTTGGGTGAGTGCTGACCTTTCCATCTTAAGTGGCTGCTTGGGCTAACTTAGAGATGAGTTAGAATCCCTGCTCGGTCCTGCACCCCTCCTCACAATGGCTCTTATGTCTGAGCCCATGGTTGTAGTCGCCAGGTCAATCCATCTTTTGAGAGTCTTTTTCTTCTTCATTGCCCCTCGAGTCTACTAAGCATGATGTTCCTCACCAGGGACTGGTCTCTCCTGACAAAAGTACATCTAGCCATCCTTGCTTCTAAGTAGGATTCTGACTCCTTAGACAGCTTTGCTAGTTCTAATGGCAGTCCATGGTTGTGGCAGTCATGTACTCTGGTTCCAATTTGATTAAGAGTGCAGGGGTGGAGTCTAACCTGTCAATCTGGAGACAGCCAATGAGACCTCTGTGTGGGCATGGCTTTCTCTGAGAATTCTGAGAAATCTCATGATAGTTGCCCCGTGGAGATTAGAGACCATCAACTCAGTACCTGAGAGATGTTCTACTGACAAGACAAGATGGCAGCATGCTGATAGACCCTGAGTCCTGGAGGAGCTAGAGAAGTGACATGGGCTTGATGGAACCAGATGAAACTTGATGGAATTTGATAGAACCCTGACGGAACCAGACCTCTGGGGCCAGAGAAGCCACGTGGAGACTCCTGCCAGTGCTGAGATGCTTCATGGGCGTAGATAGCCTCCTCTTTCTCCCCAGACATGGTTGGTGGGTTTGAACCACTGAACTTGTGGTTAGCTGCCCAGTGCCCAACCGCACTGAGTTTGATAACAACACTTAGTTTTCTAGATCTGCTATAACAAAACACCACAGAGTAGGCAGCTTGTCACCAAAAAAAAAAAAAAAAAGAGCTTGATTTCCCCCAAACACACCTTTGGGGGTTAAAAGTCCAAACTGGGGTCTTGCACTACTCAGATTCTTCTGCAACTTTTGAGCAAGGAAATGGTTGATATCTTCCTTCATGGTTTGGGGAAGCAGCTGTTGAAATCTCTGTTGTCCTTGTCCAGTCCAGAAGGCAGTAGAATTAGTACTCACTTTATGCTGACGGGGAGAAATGTGGGGCTTTCACCTCCCATGGAGTTCTATCCTCTCTTCTTAGGTCATGGTGTGTTGGTATTGGCCAGATGGCAGTGAGTTTGCT
The DNA here is from genome assembly GCA_004026705.1 of Nesogale talazaci. Lineage (NCBI taxonomy): Eukaryota > Metazoa > Chordata > Mammalia > Afrosoricida > Tenrecidae > Nesogale > Nesogale talazaci. Next base: position 3,483 of record PVJH01042759.1, on the reverse strand, counting down.
TTCTCTGCTATGCTGTCAGCTGGCTTAACTGATACAATGAAAAACCTTCGGTTCCAACAAGGTCACATTCACAGGTCTAGAGGTTAGGACATCAACCTATCTTTGGGGAGCATTCAATTCAACTCATGAACCACCAGACATGCTCAGCCAGCTTATCAAAAACCAGGTCTATTCAAGAAGGACTTGCATTCCTTGGCAACACAGACATAAATACACACGGACACCAGCAAAGCAAGATTAAGAGTCACAGTAATGTTACACTTCTCAGTGTTGCTTCAATATCACAAAGCCTTACAAGATGGAACAGGTGCTTTTAAATATCAGCCAGTGCCATGACCAATCTGGTATTGATTAGTTCTTCTTCCCTTTTCCCATCCTACCATCACCAGTGGATAAGAGGGGCAAAATGTCAACCTAGTTCCAGGCTAAAACAAGGAACAGAGTCAGTCAACACACTATCCAGGAGGAAGCGGCCTGGCATAGCCCAAGAGGGAGCTAAGACTGCACCATGATTTTACAAAAGCTCTTCCTTTAACATGAAAGATGTTTGACCATAGCTGCTATTCAAATTCTCCAAAATTAACAATGTTTGCCAACAAGAGTGGTTATATGTATTTACAGGATAAATAAGAAAAGAATCAATTAGCATTTAAAGACAATGTTAAGTAAATCATATATGAGATTTACTCATTTTACCTGGGTGGAAATATAAACACACTAACATGCAAACATAGTGGTTTGACTTCCTCTGCATTTTTCCTGAATGGATTTCTTCCACATGATAAGCAGGTTTCTATTTAAGCAAGGAAAACCCACCCAAAGTGGAAATCATAGTCTAATTCCTTTCAACTGGTCACTGCATTTCCCGTAAACCACCAAATGTCTGTCTATGACTGGAGATGGTACCGTGCACTTACTGTTTAATATGTGCTGCAGTGTTTCAAAATACTGTTGGAGGCAAAGCGATCCTTTATGGCATTTTGTAATAGCCCGCTTCATTTATTGCTTACTAGAATTTCTATCATCAATTAAGCAATTCCTCACACACACAGAGAGAGAGAGAGAGAGAGAGAGAGAGAGAGAGAGAGAAAATGAGATATCTCCCCCAAATGGCTGTCCGAGATTAAATAAAAGTTGCCCCATCACAGCAGCCGTGATGGCCTTGCCAATTTCAGTGTGATTTGTGCACTCATTTCATTCTGAAAATGAGCCTGCCCTCCATCTGTCTAAGCCGACTGTCTGGCTTTTTACAAGCCAGGCCTCTGGAGCAACAACACAGGAAACAAGGAGGCAGGCTCTCAACCACCTCCCTTCTCCCCATCTTCTCGGTCACACTCACATCTGTGAACTGGCCCAGAGAGGAAACCCCCAATCAACACTAGCCGATATCAGTGATATTTGGGGGGTGGGAGAGATAGTCTTGATATTTTTATCACACTGGGAAGAAGCCAAAAACACAAATCTGCACAACAGCGAGATGAAAGGAAGACATAAAAGGTACTTCCATGTTTCTGTGACCTGTCATTGTAAGTAGCAACTTAGTCAAAGCTGAGCTATTACAAGATTTTTAAAAATTGAACTGGTTTCCAAGGAATAGGAGGCAAGCATAAAGACGATCCCCGCTGAGTAGAACATGCAAGTATCCTTTAACCAATGTACTTCTGGAGTACATTGAGTGAGTGAGTCTGGAGACTAGGTAGAAAGAAGTCTTCGAGTGGGGTCAGAGATGCTGCCCTGCTAATTTATCTAGGGCACTGGGATGTCCAAAGACATGTTGCACCAGTCTGACATATGTATAGTTTGTCCTTGGTATTGACACAGGAGGCTCCTTGTCCAGTTCCATTCAAAATGCCAGAGGCGCACAAACATCTCAGCAAGTGAGAAGAGTGAATGAGTGTATGACTGGGGTCATTTTATGATCTGAATAAGGAGACACCTATTGAAGGCTCTTCGCCGATGACTGGGAGCGATGTGACCCCCACTTAAGTCACTGTTAACATCTGCTCACAGCTGTAACCCAACCCAGTAACATGAAGACCACAGAGTGATTGTTTCGTTATTGGTCTTAACACACCACCGATCGATTTTCATCCTCGCTTCTAAGGAACATTCTGGTTGTATTTCTTCCAAGGCAGATTTGCTCATTCTTTTGGCAGTCCATGGTACTTTCAATATTCTTCGCCAGCACCAGAATTCAAATCCATCCATTCTTCGGCCTTCTTTATTCAATGGGATAGGAAAGGACACTCACTCATTCACCGCCATCAAGTCCATTCTTTTCCATGCCAGTCACATATGGCAGAGCACAAGTGATCCTGTGCAAGGGGAGAAACGCTCATCTTTCCCCTCAGGGCAGTCGATGGGCTCAATCTGCCCGTTTTTTCGCTAACAGCCCAAGGGCACTTAGCTCACTCTGCAACTGGCACTCCAGGAAGGGAGAGTAAATGGGGGAGGGGGAGGGAAGAATGCAGTTACCATTGTGGATTACAAACGTGTGAAGGAGTAGAGTTGTATGAGTTCGTGAGTGGAAGCCAGTTTGCTCTGTAACCTTTCACACAGATCATCAAGGGTGTGTGTGTGTGTGTGTGTGTGTGAGAGAGAGAGAGAGAGAGAGAGAGAGAAACAGTGCATGGAAAAAGACACAGGATTGTCTTCCAGAACTTCCCCTGGAAAACAACACCCACAAACTGCTTTCCACATCTCTGCACACTGAAGCTCCTCATTAGGAGACATCTCGCCTTCTCCATTCCAGTTCCTTTACGCGAACAAATGGGAGGCATCCTCTACAAAGGTCAAAGCCGCTTGGGATTTCAGGCTGCAAGCATCGCTCTCACACACAACGGCCGAAGGGGGGGTATAATAAGCTCTGACAAGCCTAACCTGCAATAACGAGGAAAGGGCTGCGCAGAAAGCACATTCTCAGCCGGCAAAGCAACCGCGCCTAAAACTAAACTTCCCAGCATGCAGCGCAGCTACTTCCGCATAGTGGCGCTTGGAGAGAGGCATGCCGGGAATTGGAGTTCCCGTTTTTGAGTGACCGGAAAGGCGGCTTCTCCCATTGCCTGGCTTAAACCTCCGCAGTCCGTAGTTCTACGGCGAGCTAACAGAAGTTGAGCGACTCAGCGCCAGTGAAATCTCCTCAGAGCCAGAGCTATACGCGGCAAAGTAACTTCCGGAGCAAATGTTTCCGCAGGCTTACGCTTCCGGCTCGGTCGTTGTCCTGGCAACGGGGATGCACACCACGCTTGTCGGTTATGGCGGGACTGAGCGGTGCTCAGATTCCCGACGGGGAGTTCACCGCCACGGTGTACCGTCTCATCCGCGACTCGCGCTTCGCCGAGGCGGTGCAGCTGCTGGGCGGGGAGGTGCAGCGGAGCTCCCGGAGCCGCGCCGGCCTGTCGCTGCTGGCCTACTGCTACTACCGCCTGCAGGAGTTCGCGCTGGCGGCCGAGTGCTACGAGCAGCTCAGCCAGCTGCACCCGG
>PVJH01042758.1:0-14146 GCA_004026705.1 Nesogale talazaci | reverse complement strand
CTTTCGGTGATACAAATCAGGGTAACTCATGGACCTGAGTCCGTTCTGACTCAAGGAGAACTGTCCCTGTGGGTGTCCGAGGCTGTCATTCATTAGGGGAGTAGAAAACCCCACCCCTTCTGCCACAGAGTCACGGGTGGCTTTGAACTGTGACTTTATGGTTAGCAGCCCAGTGCCTAACCACTGCACCACCAGGGCTTCTTGAAAAGTAGCTAGAAGAGCGTTCCTTTTGAAGGCTCTTCAGAGCAGTCTGGAATTGTGGATGTAGCTGCTGTTGCTATGTTGTCTCAGAAAGGGCAGATTAGCTCTTGTGGTGATGAGGACAGAGACAGACCTCACCTGGCTGTGGGAGGAGCTGATGCCCTTTTCTGACGTTCCATGAAACAGGTAGACTGCGCCCTGGTTCTCCTGCTCCCCAGGTGCCCCGATGGCCACGTCCATCAGCTTGTCCCCGTTCATGTCCCCCAGGATGGTCAGGGCTGCCCCAAAGCGGCCCCAGGGATGGCCCTGCTCCCCGCTGAGAATAGCCTGGCACTGCCACTTTCCTCTCTGCAAGACAAAACAGATGCCAGGCTCCCATTGGGGCAACCGCTTCACCCTCCACCTGGAACCCACCCAGCCCCAAAAGAACCTTTCAGTCACTCACCCCCTTCGGCAAGGGGCAGATCGACACCCTGCCCCCCCTTGTCGGTTCGTAGTAATGGGGGGCCCCGACAAGGACCAGGTCAGTGCTGCCATCTCTGTCCACGTCCACAGAGCAGAGCGAGGCCCCGAAGTAAGATCCGATCTGCAAGAGATGGACCCAGGATCACAACTGTGCCAACCAAAGCTGGGCAGGTTCACCTTGTGAAGAAAAATCGCACCTGTCAGGGAGAGCCCTCTGGATGTTCTAAATCAAGTTAAATTCTTGTTTGAAGGTGCTGCCGGCCATGGTGGGGGGGGGGGGCATATTATAGACTCAATGGAGTGGTCAGGATGGTCCCCAAAAGGTCATCTAGGAAGATTATGAAAGCAGTAAAGGAGAAATGGGAACAGATGGGAGAAAGAGAGAGAGATCTGGAAAGACTGACTGGTCACTCTCTCAATAAACCTGGTCTTTCAATCAACACCAAACCAAAGTCACAGCCATCGAGCACCTCAGGCTCATTGCAAGTCAAGTGAACAGAGGAGAATTGCACCCCCCTTTGGGTTTCCCAGACTGGACTCTTGACAGGAGCAAAAAGCCCCACCTCCCTGCCCAGAGCACCAGGTGCACACGGTTGACCTTGAGGCTCGCATACCCCAACACATTCCCCACAACCTTGTGGTTTTCCGTGTAAATGTGTGGAGCCCTTTGCTGAGCCTATAAAATATCCATCCAAGAACGTGATTGCGATTTGAACCTACAGATCAACGTAGAGAAAGTGAGAAGCCGGACATCTTCACGACGCTGAGCCTTCCCCATGCAGGAAAGCAATGCTGCTTCCTATTCATCGAGGCCTTTGATTTCATCTCACCAGTGTTGGGGCTTGCATCACACAGCAGGTGTACATACTCTGATAGATTGACCCCTATGTATTTTGTGGCTTCTGGTGCTCTCACAAACGGCACTGGCTTTGTAACTCTGCAGTGGCTTGTGGCTAGTTCAGAAACATAGCTAATTTTTATGTGTGGATCTCGTGCCCTGAAAACTGCATGAAGTAGCTTATTAGTTACAGGAACTTTCGTATAGTCTCTGAGCTTTTTTAAGACTCACGCCTTTCTTCTTCTTCTTCTTCTTCTTCCTCCTCCTCCTCCTCTTCCTTGTCATCTTATTGCAAAGGCTACATCTTCCAGGACAATACTGAGCTGAAATGATCACTTTGCTTTTTCTTCTTTAGACGAAAAGTGTTCTGTCTCACTATGAAGCGTGATGCTAGTTGTAGGGTTTGTTTGTTTGTTTCCTAATGCTCTTTTTCTACTTGAGGGGATTCCCTTTCATTCCTCCTTTGCTACCAGTTTTGTTTCATTTTATCCTGAAAAGATGCACTGTGTCCAGCTATGTTCGGCATCTGTTTAGATGACCAGACCTTTTCTTCTTCTCTAGTCGATGGCTCTAAAGAACCACTGGTGGCGCAGGGAGTTGCATGCTGGGCAGCCACCCCAAGGAAAGTAGTACGAACCCATCAACTACTCCATAAGAGAAAGATGAGTCTCTCTGCTTCCCCAAAGAGTCAGAACCTTGGGGAAACCCACAGGGACTGTTCTACTCTGCCCTGCAGGATCCCTTTAAGCAGAACCAAAGCAGTGGCGCGCAGTCGGGTCTGGGATTCTGTTGTGATGGCGGATGGATATTTTTTTCTGAGAATGGTTTTGAGATTGAGCTGATGTCATGCATCGCTGTGATTAAGTGCCGCCGAGTGTATTTTTCATTCACAGCCACCCCATGTGATGGAGTCCAACTGCCTTCTTGGGTTTTCTAGGCTATTCCCTTGCCTCAGCAGAGCGTCAGATCTTTCCTGCAGAGCCTCTGCTGGGCTCAAATCAAGTGCTTACCCAGGGCTCTTGCCTAAGATCCAGGAGTCATTATTTTTTTGCATCTAACCATAGCCAATCTTTAATTTAATTTAATTTTGTCTAACCAAAATACGCCTATCAGTCATGCGTGATTTGATTTCTGGTGTAGGAGATCAATTTAAATACAGCACATGTTAGAAAAAAGTCATAAGAGATTCCTATTTTATAATAGACAAGGCTGTGGTGCACGAGCACTCATTCATTGGCAGCCTTCTTGAGATAAGCTATCGAGTCTGGTCTCTCCCCCTTCTTCTTAATGCCGGCAAAGATCATTTTTGCTCCGGGGATGGACTTCTTGGGGTTCTCCGAGTGCTCCATCAGTGTGCCCTCTCCCAGCTGACACCTCTGCTCTTCGTGGCATCCGTGTAGGTGGATCCAGGGGCTTGGCCAGTCTTCCTCCCAACCAGACCATAGAGGTTTGGCCCCATCTTGTGTTCACCCCGCCCTTTCCACAGTGTGACACCAGACACACTTCTGAACAAAGATCTTCTGGCCTTTCTCAACATCGCCCATCACGAATTCAGGCTCTTGATGCCCGCCGCAGGACCATAACCATCCCCAGGCTTGAGGTCCCGCTCTTTCAGGAGTCCTTATCTTGTTTGGTTGTTTGGTTGTTATTTTTTTGTTTTGAGGGCATCACTGCCCTCTGGTGGTGGGAGTAGGAGGCCCAGCCTTTGCTCCTGTGGAGCCGCTGCTGGAATTGAACCTCCATCCCAGTGGGCCGCAGTCCCGCGAACAACCACTATGTCACCGGGGCTCAGCCCCTAGGAGTCATTATTTGTAAAAAGACAATTCCATAGATTTTTCATATTTTCACTATGCTCTGCTACCACAACAAATACCTGGTTCCAGAATATTTCAATCACCTCAAAATGACACCTTGAGGCTGAGCCCCGGTGGCCCAGTTGTGTGCGGGACTGCTGCCCACAGGGTTGACGGTTCAAATCCAGCAGCAGCTCTCCAGGAGCAAGGCTGGGCCTCCTACTCCCACCAGGCCAGTGATGCCACAAAAGAAAAAAAAGTGACACCTTGCTTTGATTAGCAGTCCACCCTAATTTCACCTGAAAACCACAAGTTTCTGATGTCTGTTCTTACGGATGAAGCCCCAGGATTACTTATTTATTTCCTGATGAAGATCCATCTTCAATAGAAAGGACATTTCAACATAAAGAAAACAAAAATCATCACAGTCACACAGCGAGGTGTCGGAGTGGCCACGGGTTTCTCTGGACTTGGACCCACCATTGGCACCCAGGAAGTCAAGAATCCAAGTGGCCAGAGAGGGAGCACGGGCAGCAATTGTGATGATGCTTAGATAACTCTTAAGAGGCACTTTCCCTGCGGAAGTGTCTGACATGCAAGTTTTATATCAAGATAACCGCTACAAAAGAAAAAGGAACAAAGCTGACCAATGGTTACCACAGGTGCAGGAGGAAGCGGTTTTGCTTAGGGGACACTGAGTTTATGTTCATGGCGGGGGAATCTTTTGAAAAAGGATGTCGACGACGATGGCTGTACAACACAAAGAGTATCGTCGATGGCACTGAATTCTACGTGCAGACATCGTGGAATCAGAGAATGTTTGGTTGTGTACATGTTTGCCACAAAATAGGATGATTACACTGATAGCAATGAGTACTGGGCAGAAGAAAATGCCCTAAAAGTGACTGTGGACATGGCAGTACAACCCCTCGTGATAGGACTGGACCTTTGGGTTCTATGACATGTGGGAGAAGTGCCCATCAAACTTTTTAAGAGGGCTGAGCCCCGGTGGCATAGTGGTTGAGTGCGGGACTGCGGCCCACTGGCTTGGCGGTTCAAATGCAGCAGCAGCTCTCCAGGAGCCAGGCTGGGCCTCCTACTCCCACCAGAGGACAGTGATGCCCCCCCCAAAAAAAAAAAAACTTTTTAAGAAAAGAAATCAAATGGCATTTGACACCGGGTAACTGTGCACAGCCTCCTTCAAATGTTAAAAAAAAAAAAAATCACTTTGAAGATGAAGGTGCACCTGACCCAAGCCACAGCGTGACCCCCCTGCCTGACAGAGACAGACGTTGAACAACGGCTAGGGGAAGCCAGAGAGGAATTGATGCCTTTGAAGTCTGGTCTCGGTGGAGAGCGTGAGAGTGTGGGGGAGTTCCAGGACGGCCGACGAGTTCACGGTGGCTGGAGCAGAGGCAGGAGGCCCTGGGAAGTAGAGCTGGCGAGACTTCATCTCGAGTCCTGCAGATGCAGCTCAGAGGAGCTAGTCCCCGGAGAAGGACATCAGGCGTGGAAGAGTGGAGGGTCAGCGACAAGAAGGGAAGGCCCCCGAGAAGTGAGCTTGGCACAAGGCTCTCCCCCCCGAGCCCCACTACAGCCGTGATCAGGAGGACGGAGAAGGACTGAGCAGATGTCTGACTCCGTGGTTGGCCCGACCATCACTGCGCGTTGGGACAGGGCTCGATGCCTCCTCTGGACCAGTTCTTTTTTTGTTTTTTTGGGGGGGCATCACTGCCCTCTGGTGGGAGTAGGAGGCCCAGCCTTTGCTCCTGTGGAGCTGCTGCTGGATTTGAACCTCCAGCCCAGTGGACCGCAGTCCCGCACACACCCACTACACCTCCGGAGCTCAGCCCTTGGACGAGTTCCACACATCGCAGAGCCTTCTGGGACAGGTTTCTGCCCTTGTTCATCTTCCACTTAGGAAGATGCGCTTGCATTTCCTCTGTCTCATCCCAAGTGTCCGCGCTTCCTTCTGGTCCCTGACAAACTCCGCTGCGTTCCAGGAGTACGAGGGGACTCCTGCAGCAAGCAGAACGACCTGATCGCCTTCAAAGGGCTCTCCATCACACTTAGCGCGGTCGTCAAATCTGCGATGCCATTCTTGGGGACGTTCTCCGGGATCTCTGGTTTGGATGGCTGACAACGCCTCCCTTGTTGGTGCTTTTTTTTCTTCGCCTCTTCTAAGCTGCCGAATCGCTGTCGTTTCTTCTCCCCTCTTTGTTCACGGAAACAAAAAGAAGTCGCACCGAGTGAAGTCAGGTGTGTGAGGCAGAGATGTACGCTGTTTGTGTTTCTCGTTTGTTTTTTGCACACACCAAAACACCTGGTGCCTTGAGACGGCTGCATGAGCAGGTGCCTTGTGGTGGCTGCAAAAAAGCAGACTTGATCGTCATGATTTGTGATTGCGGCCGCTGTGTGCACACACACAAAACAAACCAGTAGCCTCCAGCCCATACTTGCCGTCCGGGGATTCCCCGACACTTTCCCCCACCCCCTCCTCCGAGCTACCAGGCGTCGGTGCCATCGATGGGCTACGTGTGTCCGTGAAACCCAGGGAGAGAAAAGGCCGCGTGACTGTTTGCAGATTGGGATAAGCTGCTCCTGGGTCAGGACCAACTGGTTTCCTCGATAACTGATGCCTGCATTGCTGCTGCGCAGAAGCGGCGCAGGAGCTGTGCGGGGTGCAGTTCCATTCCCGGGACTTCGGGGGCGGGGGTGGGGGGGGATTTGGCATAAAGTTTTTTTGGCCTCGCACACCAGTCTCCGCCTCGGGCATGACCACGCCGCTCGTGGGAGAAGGTGCAGCCTCAAAAGACGGAGCAGCTCGGCACCAGCCCGAAGTTTCGCCGCAGCCTCCCTGGGAGGCCACGTGACGCGCCCTGCCCGACCTCGCTGCAGCTGAATCACACGCACGTCCGACGTGTCCCACGGCAGGGGGACCCTCTCAGGGAAGCAGCGGCTTCCTGGCAGGTTACGGACGTCTTTCAACCTCTTCAGAGCTCGCCTAAGGAGGTGGTGGTTGGTTTGTTCGGTGCCACGGAGTCGGAACCTACCCGCGGCGACAGTCTGCCCCACAGAACAGAACACCGCCGGGTCGTGCGTCCTCCCCACAAGCATCCCTGTGCCCGAGCCCCTTCGGGGCAGCCGCTGTGTCCATGCGGCCTCTGGAGGGCTTTTTTCTTGTTCAGTGTCTCTTCGCTTTACTGAGCATGACATCCTCCCCCAGGGACTGGTCTCTCCCGTCCACCGCCTGGATACCAGCTCTGGGTATAGACGGACTGACCCAGAGCTGTCTGAGCCCAGGGCCGTGGGTAATTGTCGCTAGAAAAGCGAAGGAAGCAGCCTTCATGGGGGGGCCGGAGTGGGGGGCGGCGGGGGGTGGGTGTTGACATTGACCCCAGGACTCTCCAGTTCGTAGGCTACAAGGGGCACTGTCCATCCCGGGAGCCCTCCGCCCCGGGTCCTCCGCACATCCGCGCCTCGTGCGCTCTGCACTCACCTGACTGCCCTTGATCATGAAGTTGGTCTCCCAGGTGCCAGCCACCTGCTTGAACATCACCACCAGGCCAGTGTGCTGGTGTCTAGGTGCCCCCAGCACCAGACTCTCGATCCGATTTCGCAAGATGACAGCCATGGCATAACCTGAAGAAGGTGGTCTCAGCAGAGAAATGCTTTCCCGCACAGACCCTGTCCCCTCTCCACCAGGTAAGCCCACCCCCTGCACGAGGTAGCCCCGAGAACAATGAGGTAGCCCCAGGTTTGGTCCGTGGAGAGGGTTCTGGGACCCACACTCCGTTCCACTTCAGCCATCTTCCTCATGAAGAGGAAACCTTGATTGTTGCCTTTCAAGGTGTCCCAAGGGTCCTGAAAGACGTCAGGACATCCACCCACAAGATCGGAGGGCCCGCCCCCCCCCTTCCCTCCTTACCCAAGTATGCGTCGTTCATGTCCGAATCCACCCTGGTGGTGTTGATGAAGGTGTCTTTGCCGTTTAAAGTTCGCAAGAAACTCCCACCGGCCCAGTCATAACTCCCGACGGCGCCCAGCAAGGGTCCATTCTGGGGGAACGGTCAGAAAAGAATGTGTGAGAAAGGAGGAGGGACCCCTGCAGGGGTCTCCCCCTGGCAGAGACTCCCTGACCCTCTGCGCCTCTTCTCTGCCCTCGTGGGGGGCCACTCACAGAGGTGATGGCAGCACTGAAGCCTTCCTGGGACATCTCATATTCAAAGGAGCTGCTGCTTCCCGTCTGAGTACCTGGGAGGAAAAGTGATCACAGACTCAAATCCCCGTGGGCGCCAAACACAAGAGGCCCTGGCGGCGGGAACTGTGTTGAATCAGAAAAGACACGTCCTGCCCAAGCGTGGCTGCTGCTTCCACGCCAGGTCAGAAATGCCAGTTGTCCGGGCGGGTACAGGTTAGGGACCGAACGTCCATCTGGAGGTAACGGACTTCTCCTTACAGAGGGGTCACAGGGAGGAGACAAACTCGTCAGGGTGCAGTGTAGCAGTGAGGAAGCACACAACTTGCCTCTAGTTCTTCAAGGCTTCCTCCCCTCCACTGTCAGGATCCCGGTTCTACCTTACAGATCCGGCTGGACCGGAGGACGTACACTGGTACAGAGAGGAGCCGGAAACACAGGGGATCCAGGACAGGTGATCCCTTCAGGACCAGTGGTGAGAGTGGTGAGACCAGAAGGTGGAGGGAAGGTGGGGTAGGAAGGGGGAACCAATGATAAGGGTCTACATACAACCTCCTCCCTAGGGTATGGACAACAAGGAAGTGGGCAAACGGAGACATCGGGCAGTATCAGATATGACAAATTAATAATAATTTATAAATTATCGAGGGTTTACAGGGGGTCGCAGGGAGAGAGGAGCTGATGTTAAGGGCTTAGAGAGAAAGCAAATGTTCAAAGAATGATGAGGGCAGTAGGTGTACAGATGTGCTTGACACACCATGGACCTATGTATGGATTGTGATAAGAGTTATATGAGCCCCCCCCCAAAAAAAAAGGATTCTTTTAAAGATTAAAAAAATAAAAATTAAATTAAACACACACACACACAAAAGTACTCTTTGGAAGATAAAAAAGAAAGAAAAAAATGCAAGAGAGACTAGGATGCTGGGATCTGGAGAAACTGAAGAGCATTGGGGTGGAGAGAGTCGGGACCCCAAGGATGTAAAGGGTCGGGTTTCTCTCGGGACCGAAGGGTTCGGGTGAGGGGCTGTCTCTGCAGTTGCCCGGAGAACACAGAGAGAGCCCTGTCTCACCCTCGATGGCAAAGATCTTTTCTTGCAGCTGGTTTTGAATCGTCTTCAGCGCTTCAAAGTTGTTCACCTGGAACACGTGCTCAGAAGGCGGCTTGGAGGCGATGGTGGCCAGTTCTTGGCGGGATTTATCACTGTTGAAGGCATCGCCCACCTGGTACCAAGGAAGAGAGGCCAAATTAGATGGAGACATGATTTGCCAGATGAGGGGATGGACCAGCAGGACCCTGACACAGGGCTGTCTCAGACAGCCGGGTCGGATCCCTGCTGCCCAAGAGCAGTGACAGGTTGAGACTCTATCTTTGGACCGTGGACTGTGGCATGTTGGGGTGCAGGATTGATGCCCCCCCCTCCAAGAAGAAGTGGACTCTTTTTCTTGACACAAAGGTGTTTCTGCCTCCCCGTCCCAGGCCCCCACAATGGTTCCCTTTTCTCATTCATAGAAGGTGCTGTAGGCTGAGCCCCGGTGGCGTAGTGGTTGTGCACGGGACTGCAACCCACTGGGATGGAGGTTCGATTCCAGCTCCACGGAGCAAAGGCTGGGCCTCCTACTCCCACCACCAGAGGGCAGTGATGCCAAAAAAACATAGAAGGTGCTGTAGGCAGTCTGCTGAGTCTACAGACGCCTGCTGACCCTTGACCTGGCCTGTATCCCAGCCCTTTTGCCAAAGCTCTGTTGTGTCTTCCTGGTGGGGGAGGCTGCATGAGCCATGGTCTCCACGGTCAGTCGGGGCATGGCCTTAGCGATTGGGCAGGGTCAGCTGGTGTTGTCACAGGTGGTGTCGGCAGTGGGTTGACAAAGCAGTTGCCCGTTTCCTCTCATGCCTTTGCCTCTGGCCTGGGCCATAGAGACCCACGTTCACAACCATTGTCTCCATCGTCCCAAAGCCATTCTAGTCCCGCAGACGGTGTGGGGGACCCCCAACCAAGACCGAGAGCTGACTACCTGCCCACAGCTGAATACAGAGAGGCCCGGAAGCAGCCAAGACCCGCACAGCTGACCAGCTGGCCTTTCAACTGACATGTTATTTTTTTCCCCAATTATTTTATTGGAGGCTCTCACAGCTCTTATAACATTCAATACATCATTTGTATCAAGCATATTTATACACATATTACCATATTCATTTCAAAATATTTTCCACTTAAGCCATTGGTGTAAGCCCCCTCCTTCTCCCTCCCTCCTTTTTTTAATGAATCATTACATATTGTTTTAAGCCAGGGAAGCATCAAGGATTATTTACACACAGCTTGGACACGAGGGAACGGATCTGGGTGTGGATGGGCTAACAGTGACCCTTGTCCCACTTCAAGGTGACGGAGATGGACAAATGGAAGGGGGGGCGGGTGTGGCCCCTCAGACACTCTCCACACAATGCCCGGCCCTCCTACCCCAATGACGTAGCGGATGACCCCTTCTCGGTCGGCTGCCGGGATGACATCTTTGTACTCCAAGGGGTCCCCGTACTTCTCTCCATCTGTGATGACAACTAGAATCTTAAGGGCATTCCTCCGGGCTCCGCTGCTGCTGTGAAACAGCTCCTTTCTGCCCGGGAAAGAGGGGGCACAAGGTCAAACACAAGTCAGCCAGAAGCCTACGCATGCCCAGAGACATGGAGACAGACACAGGCAGAGGCGGACTTGACAGAGAGGCCTCGGCGTCCTGGGAGACTGGCATGGAGAGAAGAGCAGGGCCGAGAAGGGGCAGGGAATGTGACACGGCCTTTCTTTCCTTGCAGAGCTTGTTCTTTGGCAGGCTACAGAGCATGGCTTTAAAAGCCTTAAAAAATGCAAAAGAGATGCTGTATATATTCAGGGAGAGACCGAGTGTTTTCAGCACATCACTTTGAAAATCATTTTATTGGGGACGCGGACAACTCTCATCACAGTCCATCCATCGTGTCAGCCCTATTTGTATGTTTGTTGCCATCACCACTCCCAAAACATTTCCTTTCTACTTGAGCCCTGGGTATCAGCTCCTCTTCCCCCCCCTCCCCTCCCAACCCACCTCCTCCCTCATGACCCCTTGTTCGTTTATAAATGACTATTGTTTTGTCGTGTCTTACACTTTCCGACATCTTCCTTCAACCAATTTTCTGTTGTCCGTCCCCCAGAGAGGAGATTATATGTAGCTCCTTGGGATCGGCTTCCCTTTTGTTACATTTACCCTCCTGGTATCACTGCTTTCATGATACGTCCTAAGGGATTTGTCTGTGTTTCCAGCTCTGATCTGTACCTGTGTACATGCTCTGGTTGAGCCGGATTTAGAAGGTAGAATTGGGATCGTGATAGTGGGGTGAAGAAAGCATTCAAGAACTAGAGGAAAGCGGGACGTTTCATCGGCGCTATACTGCAGCACATTCTTTATGCTGAAAAGCCCCACACACACACACACAACCCGGTTTTTGTGGTAAAATTAGGTGCCCAGGCTTATACTCTAGTATATACGGTAAGTCCCCATCGAGCCCCCGTGAGATGGTGCCACAACCCTCTGCTCATCTTCCTGAGCGTTTGTCTCCACCTCCACAATCGATGACAGAGAGAGAGAGAGAGAATCAGAGGGGGGGGCTGTCTCCCCACTGCTTAGCATGGTCGATGACTCCCCGCAGACTAAGACATGAAATCCAAAGCTGTAGATTGTCCTGCGTGACCTAACCCATCTCTCCAGCCTTCCTCCAGCCCCTTCCCCAGCCTGTCTCCCCGGACCCCTGGTGTGACCTTGGGTGAGCCTTTCACGCACGGTCCCTCTTCCACACGTTCCCTCCTTCAGAGACGTCCTTTGCCCCACCCCATCTGGAAAACTCCTCTCGTGTTTCAAAGCCCAGCAGCCCCCAGCCCGTTGCCTCCTCCCACCCAAAGCGGGGGGTGGGGGGGGGCCTGGCTTACACCACTTTCTGGATCCCCGTGGCCGTGTGTGTCCTCCCGAGAAGCTGTGGAATCGGCTTCACCAGCAATCTTGGGTTTGGATTTCTCTTGAAATCGTTGAAGGTAAAATGAGTCCTGAAGTCCTCAGAGTATTGCATCAAGGAGAACTGGTGGGGCGGCGGGGAGTGGGTAGGATGTG
Source organism: Nesogale talazaci (assembly GCA_004026705.1). NCBI lineage: Eukaryota > Metazoa > Chordata > Mammalia > Afrosoricida > Tenrecidae > Nesogale > Nesogale talazaci. The sequence goes on along the minus strand of PVJH01042758.1, from coordinate 2,517 downwards.
GGGAGAGAGAGAGACAGCGGGCATGACAAGACGGAGATGCCTCTCCATTCCTTTAGACATCTCTGACCCAAGACTGTGTGTGGTTCTCCCAAGCCGGTGTTTCACCCATCTTAAAGCATCCAAAGGCCTCCAAATGCCTTCTCTGCACTTCCCCTCGACCCTCTGCCTCACCAGGATGGAGATCTGCCCGATCGCTCCCACATCACGGTGACAGAACTTGGACAGAAAGGACAGAACGGTCTCATTGCCCAAGCCACCCCCAATTCACTCAGCAGGACTGCCTTCACACGGGGCTGAAACTCGTCCTCAGGGAGCATCATGGCAGAGAGTCATGGACGAGGAAAGAGAATCGTGGAAGAAAGCCATGCTGCAGGCAACAGAAGGAGGAGAGAACTCCAGGGGCCTCACCAGGGTCTTAGACTTCTCGAATTGACCCATGACGGTGGAGACAAACTCCTTCATCCGCTGGAAGTCTCTTGGGTTGATGCTTCCAGAACCATCGACCAAGAAGGCGATGTCACTCTCCTGTTGAGGACATTCTGGGCAGGAGGAGAGAGAAGCCAATTGGGCAACTCACTAAATAGGAGATTCGGTGTCCACTGTTCACAAGTCGGCGCTCTGCTGAACACGGGGGCTAAAAGGGTCAAAAGGACACCACCCGGGATCTGAGAGAATAAAAAACACGCATCAAGTGGTCTGCCAGAATGGCATCCATTCTCTCTGAGGGAGCTAGAGGTCACCGTGCTATTTAAGCTGGATCATGAGGAACAAGACATAATTTGGCCAGGAAGACAAAGGGAGACATAAATCCCAGATCAAAGGAGTGTAGCACATATAAAAATGTGCTCTCTCTCTCTCTGCCCCATCCTCCAATCTTTTTTCTGCCTGCCCTGCGACCCACAAGGACCCTATCAACAGGGATCGCGCCTCCTTGTCTTGGCAGATGGTGACAGTTAGGATTTGGGGGCCAACATGGCGCCTTAAGAAGATATAGGTGAAGGTTCGCCTGGCAACTAGTCATAGCTTGGTGATCTTCTTTGCAGGTGCAGTCAAGATAAATGGTTCTCTGGAGGCTGGTCTCTCTCTCTCTCTCTCTCTCTCTCTCTCTCTCTCTCTCTCTCTCGCTCTCTCTTCCTTTCCTCTCCCTCCTCTCTCTCTCCCTTCACGTTTCTGTTGGAGAGCCACGCAGAGACCTTCCAGAACCCTGGAGATGCATCCACCATCACTGGATCCACAAGACTTTGCACCCACCGGCCTGTGACCTCCCTGCATTTGGCATCATTGCATGTGACTGCGAGTCTGAATAGGGACTTATGGATGAGTTTGGACTGAGGGACTCGAGCTGGCCAGGGCTGGGGTATTTTCCGGCTTGACAATGACTTCTTGACGTCAAGCTCTTTCTCGCTCATCTATGACTGTCCTTGGAGTTGTCTCTCTTGTCAACCAGCCCAGCACACTTATCTCTGCGTCTGGCCAATGAGGAGCATGGGCAGGAGACTGAAAGAAGCGAGCAGAGGTGATCAGGGTCTTCTCCCCTCGGCTCCCTCCCTGTGAAGTTGCGTGATGCCGTCCAGGTTCTGGTATCCTCCCCTTCTCTTCATCTCATCACCTAGGGGTGGCCACAGGCCCTCAGTTGCTGGCTTTACATTCCCGAGCCACCCCTAAGCATCCCCCTCCTCCCACCTTGATCAGGAGCCCCCTGGAAAAGAAGTCTCTCTGAATGCTCCTCATGGAGATGGCACTAAGAAAGTTACCCTCTGAGGGGACGAGAGACCCAGTGAGGACATTCAGGAAAGATCCAGGTGGGAAGGGCCTCAAGCAGAAGCTCCACTCGGCCTTTAAGCCATGGGGAGGAGCGTATGCTCTTAGAAAAGGAAGTCCGATCGTTTCTCTTCAATTGTAGGAAAATTGTTGTGACAGCTCGAGTCATAATTGCCAAATGCCGAAAACAACCCGCAAAAAACCCTTCAGTGGGGGGAGGGGCAGTGGGGACAGGATCGTGACAAAACCAGGCAAGGATCAAAATGGCCAGCACTACCGAGAAATGCCCTGACTTGGATGACTATCAAATGCTAGACCAATGAAGTCCATTCCACTCATGTGGCATTGTGTGTGTGTGTGTGTGTGTGTGTGTGTGACACAAGTGAGTTTCTTTATAAAGACTTTCAGGTTTTATAGTTGACTGAACACTACAAGTGGGGAGGGAGAGAGAGGTGACATTCTTTTTTTTTTTTGGGGGGGGGGATCACTGCCCTGGTGGGAGTGGGAGGCCCAGCCTTGCTCCTGGAGTGCTGCTGTTGGATTTGAACCGCCAACCCTGTGGGCCGCAGCCCCGCACTCAACCACGACGCCACCGGGGCTCGGCAAGATGTGGCCTTCTTAACAGGCAGCAATCACCGGTCACTCCTTGGGAGAAAGGTGGGACTTTCTAGTCCCGTGAAGAGGGACAGTCTTAGAAACTCACGTGGGCGGCTCTGCCCTGACCCAGAGGGTCTCCGGGAGTCAGTAGCAGCTCCC